>RJWM01005942.1:0-89912 GCA_004363535.1 Dasyprocta punctata | reverse complement strand
AAAAGAAAATCTGTTTTGAATCTGTCTATCTCCGTAGCACAATCTTGATTTAAAGAGCCACAGCTCCATGAAATTCTGCTTCAGAGGGAGCTCATGCAATTCAGTAAGCATACATGGTACCAGCAATGCCTGTAATGTTTCCTGTATACCTACTACACATTTTATGTGTCTATTTTGTATGCTTCCCTACCTTCCTGCTAGATGGGTGTGAGCATCCCTGATTTACATGTGTGGAAATTGAGGCCGGAGCCAAGAGGTAAAAAACCCAAAGTTAAAGGCTGCATGTTTTTGACTGCAAAGCTATGCCTTTCCTATTGTTAAGTAGATGCTTTACCACGAGTGATCAGAGAGTGATCAGAGTGATCACAGCACCCCAACTGTTAAGGCAAGTGGGGTCCCACATTTAGAAGGGTCAGGTGGTTGGTTTAATGTTCTGCTCTTGCTATCTTGAAATTCATAATACTTTGCTAACAAGGGGTCCCACATTTTCATTTTACACTCTTTCCCACAAATTATGTGGGTAGTCCTTAATGGAATCATAGCATGGTGGAACTGGAAGGTTTTGATAGGTCATTTGTTCCATGCCCATTCATTTTAGAGATGGGGAAACTGAGGCACAGAGAGGGAAAGTGGCCACCTTTGGTTACATAGCTCATCAGCAGCATAGCAGCAATAGAACCCAGAACCCCAGGGTTCTCCTCTTAGCACCCTGTCCCCTTGACAGCTTTGACAGTTGGAGATGAGAATTTCCCCTTTTGCTCTAGGAGCTTATCTCTAGCCCAAATATCATTTGTGGTTGAGCTGGGTCCACTCATTTCACTTTTGGGCAAATGGCCTTGGCTTTTTTATAAAACCAAATGCACACAAACCTGAATGTGATTCCAGAAAACCACAATGTCTACTCTGTGGTAATAGAAACTCTTAACTGAGTGCCTCACCAAACACCTCTCTGCTGCCCAGCCCTCCTCACAGTATTCCTTAGGCTGGGGCCACTGGCTTAGCCAGGATCAAGCAGGGGCCACTGCCAGGGTGGGTCAGGCTCAAGGCCAAGGACAAGCTCCTATCAAAGCTGACCCAGCTAGGAAGTAACATCAACCCAAGAAATAGACATTAGGCATAAATATTTCACATGTACTAAATTGATGCCCCAGCCAGCTCCATCAGAAGGGCCTCTTAGAACCAGATCAGACTGTTAAAGCAGGCAACCAGGCATTTGTAAAGGTTTCTTCTCACCTCTTTCATGCCACATACTTGGAACTTATAATTAACGAGGACGTAGTGCTCTGGTTTCCAGCCCAGAAAGCATGTACTCGCCTCAGGAACACCTGTGTAGGTGTCTTTTCTCAGTGGGGAGCCAACACTGAGATGTCCTGGGTAGCTCTGAAGACCACGTGCATCTACCACAGTCCAAAAGGCAGAAGAGTGGCATGTACAGATAGCAAGGAACTCTGCTTACACTTCAGAAGCATCTGTCGAGGTTTCCTGGGATTGTGGAAAAGTTTCACAGGTCGGAAGAGTATGAGCAGCTTCCATTTCAACTTTGCAAGATGGGACAGGCACACATAGTCACCACCTAATGCAGAAGAATCACAGGGCAGGGAATTGACCCTTTCGGTTCACTGACATGATCCAAGGACTTGAACAAGTTTGGTGCATAGTATGTACTTGTTGTGTGAATGAATACTACTTGTGACTTTAAGTGTTAACCCTTAATTTTAACAATATCTTTAAAGTACCTTTACACTAACAAAAAATTGCAAGAAAATTATACACATGTATACATAGACATGTATGTCAACACATACATGCCAATATGCACATATACATAACCATTTACGTGTGTTTATAAATATATTTTAAAATTATTATTTTATAAATATATTTTAAAATTATTTATTTTAAAATTATTATTTATAAATATATTTTAAAATTATTTATTTTTGTCTGTTCACTTATGTGGAGATATATATATATATATATGTATATATATATATAGAGAGAGAGAGAGATAGAGAGAATGAATCAAATTAATATATGTATTCTTTTTTCAACATCATAACCATCACTCCTAAAGATTTTAGTGCACTCCTGCCTCACAGCTGCAGGGATACTTTCTGAGAAATTCACCTTGAGATGATTTTATTGTGTAGCTATCATAGACGTCACTAGGTGATAAGAATTTTCAGCTCTTTTTTTACCCCATTACTGGGGATTGAACCCAGAGCCTTCACACTGAGCTATGACCCCAGTCCTTTTTTATTGTTTTAATTTTGAGACATGGTCTTGCTGTCACTAAGTTGCACATGCTGGGGTTGAATTTGTGATCTTCCTGTCCCAGTTTCCCAGAATGCTAGTATTACAAGTATATGCCATTGTGCCTAGCTAAGGTTTGGTTTGGTTAGGTTGATTTGGTTGGGTTGGGTTGGGTTGGGTTTTTTGTGTGTGGTACTCAGGGCATTTCACACAGTAGGCAAAGGCTCTATCACTGAGTTACAGATATAGATACATAGATAGATAGATAGATAGATAGATAGATAGATAGATAGATAACTTGTGCTTGGCTTTTATGTGGCTCATGACTGCATATTCTTCCTCAAAAAGTGGCACATTCGTAGAGGTACCATCATACCACTTCCCAGTCTGAAAAACAACATCAACTCAACACTGTCTTCCAATCCCGACTCCATCCTTGAGTTTTTCTGACTGTCTCAATACCATCTCTTCTTCCCTGCTTCTCCTAGGAGCAGCACTGACTCACTGATCTTCAGTCTGAAGCATTTTCTGCTCCCTTCTCTGGCTCTGGTTCTATGTCCCTGGCAATCTTAAGCAGCACAGACTTGCATTCACTGGATGTTTCCTCAGACTCCAGCTTTATATTCATGGCAGAAAAGCTGGAGAAATGATGCTGTGCTTTTTGGTGAGCCTCACACCAGGAGGGGGCTCTACCAACCTGCCTCTTGAATAGAGGTGTCAGCGTTCATTACCTGCCCCAATTTGTGTCTGCCAAATGGACCCCTATGACACCACCATTTATACCTTGCATATGAATAGCCTTTGGGGGGAGATAGTCCAAGGTTAATCCTATGTGCTATTCATCATAAAACCTCTACCCACCAGCTTACTAATCATTAATGACTCCTGCCTTTACCAGCTATCACTAATACTACCTACAGCTACTACTACAACTTTTGTATATCAAATGGAGATTATTCACTGCCATCATTTAGTAGTTGACATCCTATTATAAGAAAGAAATTTTCTTCATTTATTTGTACTTTTGCTTATTTATCTCAGTGTGGTCTCATGACTCCTTATTTTATTCACTGAATTTCAATCTAATATTTGATTATTTATCTTGATACTTTAGTTGCCCTAATTCTGGCCAGTGATAGCTCCTTCAAATTGACTTCTATCTCCTTCTGTTATGGTTCTCTCATTCTTTGAGCCCTTCTTTATTTCTTGTTAAGATAATTCAGGCTCATCTTGTTCTTTCCTCACCCTAGCCTCATAAATAGCTAGGGAAAGCTGGCTTATTTTACTGGAGGATATATTTAAAAGCTAAAGACTACATACTGGATGTATTTATTACTAATGCATCTATAACCATTTCTATATCTAATATTTCCTGAAATTCAGAAGTTCATACCACTACTTTTCATTTTAATCCAACCCCTTAGGAAATTTCTAACTTTTCCTATTTCCATCTTTGTAAACTGTGTCTTAGATACTAAGAAACATATATCTGACTATCCTCAGTATATCTAACTATTTGCTCAATCGATTTACTTTCTGAATATAACCAGTCCCCAGCCTTCTAGCTGCTGCTTCTCCCCACCACCTCTGCGTCTTCCCCACTTTCGGCCCCAGTCATCTGACTGTCTCCCACATCATGATCACAACACTCCTCCTCACTGTTTTGCTTCTTTATACAAAGATGAGAAAGGAAAAGAAGGGATCTGCATTTTAAAGGATTTCCCAAATTAATATAACCATGCAAGCAAGTTTGCACTTTACTGTACTAGAGGAGCAATAGGAAAACAATACTGTACCTGAACCTGAGGACAAAACCATCAAACTCACCATATGATATTGTCCTAGAAGCATAATATTTTTGCAAGGAGTCAGTGTTTCACCATTAAGGATAGAAAGAGAAGGCCCCTGGGAATGGTAGGAAATCATGTCTGAGTCACTTCAGACTGCTGTAACAAATTACCATAGACCGAGAGCTTAAAAACACACATTTATTTCCGGAGGCTGGAAAGCCCAAGATCAAGCAAGGTGCCAGCATATACAGTATCTGGTGAAGACCTGCCTCCTGGTTTGCAGATGACCTCTTCTTATTACATCCTCCATGAGAGGAGGAGCCACAGTGAGGGAAGCATGAGACAGCCCGGGAGTCTCTACTGATATGGGCATAATCTCATAAGTTTCCACCTTCATGACCCAATTATTTTCCAAAGGTCCACCTTTCAATACCATCATATTGCGGATTAAGACTTGAGCATATGAATTTGAGGGAGGGAGGGGGAGAGAGAGAGAGAGAGAGAGAGAGAGAGAGAGAGAGAGAGAGAGAGAATTAAGTCCATAATAGATGACAGAGTAACAAAAGCAGCTAATGCCAAAAGAAACATAATTTTGCTTCAGCTGGCCGACTGTGCCCTCTCAGTATTTTTATATGCCCCTTTGGGAGTATGCATACGAGTCACCGCTCCCTAATCTAACTTTGACGCCTGAGGTCCATGAAGAATATGACTGACATTAACTTATTGAAGGCTTCCCTTCATTTCTAGAGGTCTTGTACTTTTCCACATAGGGACAGGATTGTACTCTGGGGGAATGAATATACGCATTGGAGGTGCAGCTTTGTCTTCAGCTCATCTCTGTCAATGGCTCAGCTCTGACCTGTAAGGTCTGCTCTCAGCTGTCCTAACCTTGGACCCCCAAAAGTAACCTCACTGCTGTCTTTCTTTATTCCTCGCCATATTGCCTGGTAGGAATCATAAACCTAACGCTGAAGTCTCCAGGCCAGAACTGCCGAGGCAGAGCAGTATTAATTCACCTAAGCCAAAGTTATTGCATTCCCTCCAGCTCCACACGAATGAAGAAATTTGTCAAATATTTATTCTGGAAGAGAAATTAAAATCAAGTTAATAGGAAAGGAGAGTGAATGATTGAATTCTGTTATTGCCTTTCCTGGCTTCATATGTTGCTGGAGAGAGTTATAAAACCTTATTTGTGCTATTCATTTTCATATTTCCATGCTTACATTATAGCTGAAAGAAAAGTCAGGGCTGGCTCCAAATGAAACATCTCTGCCTGGAAAAGTAACACTTTGTCCCAGAACTGTAACTGGCACAGCCCTGCAAAGCAAACTTGCACAATGAAGTTAAGGAGAAAGTTAAACAAAGAACTGAAAGGAGAAAAAGCACAACAGATAGAGGCTCTTTAATTTATTAAAGCTTTGAGAAATGTCCACAGAAGTATCCGGTTTGCCAGTAACAGCAGGTTGGTCTCTGAGATCTTCCTTCAACCTGTTAGTCCATCACCATGCAGGGCTTTGCAAAAAAAGTCCTTGAGTAAACCATGGATGGATGTGGACCCCAAAAAGACTCCAGTGGGAGGTAGGATTACAGTCTACCCACAGAAGCACCTTTTCTAAGATAGAAGGAGGGGACCACAGATGTGATTTTGTTTTCATGTGTGTGTTTATGTACATTGAAAATCAAAATATCCAGAGAAGAAAGGAGCCAGAAACAAACCAGACTAATTGGTGGCCTGAAAAGAATAACAGAATAGATGGGGAAAAAATGGAGTTTGGGGCCAACGCTGAGCTAGAAAATTATTACAACTGATTTCTATATGAAAGATCATGAAGGTAAAAAAGATTGTATTTGTCAGCACAAGAAGCAGCTCAGTCAAGGTCTTGTTTCCTTGTGTTCTCACTGAGCACACTGCATCTTGTTGACACCATGGCTTATAAAGGAAGCAGAGGTCTAGTTCTGATACACAACCTGTGCCAGCTCATCAATAGTGTGCTGGAATTGGCTCTGACTGGTTTATGAGAGCAAATTTTTACACATTCAAAAAAGTTCTTTAGCAGGTTGTTAAGCTATTGTTAGCTTGAAATTGGCCACAAGAGGAATATTTAAACCATGAAAATGGGCAAATGAGGCAAATCATAAATCAGTTCATTGGCATCCCACTGACAGCACACAGATACCCCTGTGTTGGCAATGAAAAATACAGGACCTGCATGAAAAAGGACAGTGTGATCACTCTGGAGCCAGTCGCCAGGAGGGGGCAAAGCCATTTGGTGTCATAAGAGCATGAGAGGCTCCCATGGGAAGCAGCGCTTACAGAAAGGAAAGGAAGAAAGTACCTGTTCTCTGCCCTAGTCAAACTTACCCATCATCATGCTCGCCCCCCCCACCACCAACCAGGACTGTTACCAGGGTCAGCCTATGCTGTTTCTAGCAAGAGACAGAGGGAAACACAGAAGGACATAGGGGGGATGGTAGAAAAGTTGCTAATACACAGAATTCATTGACTCTTGAGGACAGAAGGGTCTCAAAGCTTACCCAATACAACTCCATTACTTGCAAAGAAGTAAAATGAGACCAAAGCCATACAGCTAGTTAAGTGACACAGACAGGACCAAAAAACCTGGTATCTCTCACCTGTTATACCCGCTGTGTGCCAGGGATTTTGTTGGTTCTTAATCCTAACCCTTCCTGGTGCTACCTCTAACTACTCACAAGTAGAGGGAGATGAATGGAATTCAGAGAACTGATACTGATTAATCCTACCCTCCCAGCCAACACATTGACCACATATTGCTTCAGGAAGAACTAGGTTTATTGATTCCAACTACAAAGGACCTACCAACTTAGAAAGGAGATGTCTGTCTGAAGAGCTAATAATGGAGATGCTGAGTATGTACCAGTTGGTGTACTTGGAATAAAAGGTCATTTGCCCTAAATTGCATTCCAAGTCATAATTTTAAATCACAGCCTTTACTCCCAGGGAGACTACTAAAAAATGTGTTGGTGATTTCAATTCCTTCCAGATGGAAAAATGTTGATGTCATCCTGAGTTTTGCCTCTGTAAGAGTCATTTTATTCCACCTAGAATAATGGGGCAGCTGAGGTAGAGGTGTCAGAGTTGGACTGAGTTCCTGAGCCCAAATAGGCCCTCTAGCATTATTTTCTACCTGGCAGGGTTGTGCCTCTTATACTGAAGACAGAGATTTGTGCTGTGGCTACACCAGCTGTGTCTCCTCAGGGAATAGAAGATTTGGTTCTGTACATGCTGTCCAACCCCTGACATCAACATTAACCTCACATTATATTTAAAGAAGAAAAATTCTTATTAAGCCAGGCTAAATAAAGCCTTTGTGAAAGAACACCTCCACGCTGGTCCCCAGAGGTGTGGATGGACTGCACAGCTCAACTGTCTGGCTGCCTCTCTGTGTGCAGTGATTATTCTCACAAAAGCCACAGAGGAGAATCAGGTCCCCTTGGGCACTGTGGACTGTCCTTCACAAGAGGATTACAGAAGTTTGCTCTAAAAGGTCATTTTTGAAGACTAACATAAGTGAAGAAGGACTATTTCAGATTAATGTTCAAAGATTTTTGTGTCTAATAATTGTATAACTGAGATGATCTAATGAACTTTCCACAAATATATCCACAGATAGCAAACCACACCTAGTTGAATGGAACTGTAGAGACCTAGAGCAAAGTAAAACCTGGCAACATTTACTACACCATCATCCTCTGATCACTGTGAAGACCACAGTTCTGTGTAGACAACATGGGTTCTTACATGATATATACACTTTGTAACAACTCTGCTGGGTTCAAGGTGACCAAGTATCCCAGTTTTCCCAAGACCAAGAGGATTTTGGGATGCAGAATTTTAGTTTTGAAATCAGGATAGTCCTAGGTAAACTGGGAAAGGTTAATAATGCCTTTAAACCTGAGTTTCCACTGCCTCCCAATTCACCAACCAGGAAAACGAAGTTCTAAGAAATTAAGAAACTTACTATTTGATGGCAGGACCTGAATTTGTATACCAGTAAGACTTCAAAGATGGGAGTTTCCTTTGAAAATGTTGTAGAAATATTAACCAGGCAGCTATATCTTTGTAATCCTTTATGATGGAGGTCTAAAAAACAAGAAAACAGTCTTAAAACAACAGACTTGGAGTGGGGCACGATGGTGTAGGCTTGTAGTCCCAGTACCTGGGAGGCTGAGGCAAGAGGGTAGGGAGTTTGAGGCCAGCCTGGACTACATGGGGAGTTCAAAGTCAGCCTGGTCTACAAGGAGAGATTCTGCCTCAAATAAATAAATTAATTAATAAGTAAGTACTTATTAATAAATAAATAAATAAATAAATAAATAAAAACCAGGTTTGGGTGAGAAGAAAGGTTTCCTAAATTTCTTTGGGAACAAATGGGGAATTCAGATCACACGTTATTTCTCACATTTTACAGAAGCTACAGTTCCCGATTATGAACACTAGTTCAAGAACAGGGCAAGTGTGCATTCTGGTTTTCCAGTCCCCATTTATTTTTGCTATCTTGACGAACAGTTTAGTGCTCCCTTTCACTCTCAAAAAAGCCCTGGTTAGATGATAAGTTATATGGTCAACCAAGCCAAGAAGCTTACCAGTCCATAATAGAAGAAGGGTGTGATACACTGAAAAGAAAAGGAAGTCCACTCTTTCTGCCTGGGTGGTTGTGAGCAGAGACCAATAAGTAAGAGGGAAACAAAGTCAGGTAAAGGAAGGATCTAGGCAGCAGAATACAGGAGTCGGCTTCTACTGGTTCACAAGGTCTCTAGTAAAATATTCTGAAAATTTCTGAGCAGATTGTTAAATCAGTAGTAGTTTGAAATCAACTATGATGGGACTGTTTACACTACACAAATAGGCAAGCACTACAAACCAGGGCCTTCTCTTTCACAGCTGTAGCCACCAGCACACAGCACACTGCTAGTTGTAGTGTGCTAATTCGCTCTCTCTCGCTTGCTCTCTTGCTCTGTCTGTCTGTCTGTCTCTCCTCTTTCTCTCTGTCACACACAGACACACACACAGGTTATATGCCACAGTGACAAGACTGTTTAGAAGCACCCAGTTAAGCCAGTTCATTCCAAAAAGAAAAATCTTTGTTCTGATTTCCAGTTGAGGCTCTGGAAAAATATTATCTCTTAGATCAACATGAGGTTACTTCGTTACTTTAAGTTTAGCATTCCTAATCTGTTTTTGCTTGCCCAACTTAAGTTTAACAGATCATCTGTCTGGAGAATTTGCCAAAGAAGGCCTTGAATCACACTCAGAGGAAAAAACTGCCTGGATCAAGGACGAATGTATAATAAGGTACTAGCTCAATTACAGAGGGGTCGAGTCATCTATAATGCTAGGAATAGTTACTATCCCACTGCGGTGCTATTCTACTGCCTAGATCCTTCCTTCACCTGACTTTATTTCCCTCTCACTTCATTTGTCTCTGCTCTCAACCACTCCAGCAGAAAGAGTGGACTTTGTTTTCTTTTCAGTGTATCACATCCTTCCTCTACTATGGACTGGTAAGCTTCTTGGCTTGGTTGACCATATAACTTATCATCTAACCAGGGCTTTTTTGAAAATGAAAGGGAGTATTAAATTATTCCTCAAGATAACAAAAATAAATGGGGACTGGAAAACCAGAATGCTTGCTTTCCCTGTTCTTGAACTAGTGTTCACAATCGGGAACTGTAGCTTCTATAAAATGTGAGAAATAACATGTGATCAGAGTTCCCCATGCTTTGTTCCCGAAGAAATTTAGGAAACCTTTCTTCTCACCCAAACCTGGTTTTTATTTTTTTATTTTTATTTTATTTATTTATTTATTTATTTGTGGCATCGGGGATTGAACTCACAACCTTGCGCCTGTCAGACAGGCGCTTAAGTCACTAAGCCAAACTTCCAGCTACTTACTTTTTTTTTTTTTTTTTTTGGCGGCACCAGGGATCAAACTCACAACTTCGTACTTGCCAGTCAGGTGCTTAAGCTATTGAGCCAAACTCCCAGCCCTTATTTATGTATCTTTTTTTTTTTTTTTTTTTTTTTTTTTGAGAAAGAATCCCTCTTTGTAGGCCAGGCTGGTCTTGAACCCCCTAAGTGGGTTACTATCCCCCTCAGGTCCCTTGAATGAGACCTGAGTATGCATTATGCCAGCTACTGACTTTAGACATGAATGCCAGCAAGGCCAATGGTGACCAGGTAGATAGAGGACATTACTATGGGTCCCAAAAAGCAGAGGAAACATGAGAGTAGCTTAAGTTACTTAACAAATACTTGCTTCCCACTCTTATGTCTATCCTGTTTCCAAACTATTAGCCCTGATGACTTTAGGCCTAACATCAGATACAGAATCAATAGCCTTAAACAGATTGCTTAACCAGCTTCTGTATCTATTGAAAGTCTATCTCTGGTAAAAATTCCTTACTCTATATCACTCATCATTAGGGTTCTCTGATCAAACTCTAACAAATACAGAAATTGATACCAGAAGTGGTTTCAGAGAAAATTTTAGGATGAGTTTTTTGAATTGACTTTGAGTTTTTTGGAATTGTAACTGTGATCTGATTAGATATAAAGGCATTAATCACTCTATTTACAGTGGTAAAGGGACACTGATAGTCTGTGACATGATGAGGTAAATTATTTACATTATCATCTACCACTTACAAAAACGTGCAGTCTTTATCAGGAGAAGTCAAGTTTTCTTCTTGACAAAGCAGCTGCTGCCATAGAGCACTGTACTAAAAATAAGTACAAGCCGGGCGTGGTGGCGCACGCCTTTAATCCCAGCACTCCGGAGGCTGAGGTAGGTGGAGCGTTGTGAGTTCGAGGCCGGCTTGGGCTACAATGTGAGCTCAAGGCCGGCCTGAGCTACATAGTGCGACCCTGCCTCAAAAAACCAGGGCTGGGGAGTTTGGCTCAGTGGCTTAAGCGCCTGCCCTGGCAAGCGCAAGGTTGTGAGTTCAATCCCCAGTGCCGCAAAAAAATAAAAAAAATAAAAATAAAAATAAGTACAAAGCAGTCAACTGGAAGCTTCTCAGTGTTCTAGAGAACTTGAAGGAATGAAAATGTTTGAGTCCAGGCCTTGAATATTCATCTTACATTGCAATGGGGATAAATGAGTAAATTCTGACAAAACTGGGACCTTTAACCCCCAAATTCTGCCAATTCTTCATTAAAAAAAAGCATTTCTTCTTCTCCTATCTGGGAAGGTTACCCTTTTCTACCTGAAGAAACCACTGTAGCCAATCCTGAATTGGTTGCTGTGCTGGGGACTGCTGATCTTTTTGAGATCTATCTTAGCACATTCTCATTATTTCTAAACCTCTAACAAGACGCAAGCCCTGACAAGCCCAGATCATGCAGAGGCGATGATACACTGAAAGGTACAAATATGCACCAAACAATGCAGTTTCACCCATTTGATGGATAGAAACTTGGGGAAATATATAGGGATGGATCCTAAAGGTGACAAATCAGAACAGAAGAAATATGTTGTGTATGGCCTAATGCAGTGATATGGGTGCACTACACAGAAATTCTGTATTTAAAGTACTCGCTTGCATGCTGAGAATGCCTGGGAATGGCTCTCACAGTGGCTGGTTCATTGAAACCTGGAGGCAAAAGTGGCCTATCCTAAATAAAATGCTAAAATTTCCTTGGTGTGCTGTAAAACAGCAGCTATTAAAATGTAGTTCACTGAGATCTGGGTGTTCCAACACCATCTTACATGGTACATAAGATTGGAACTATTTTCATAAAAATCCTAAAATGTTACTTGCCGTTTTGTACAGTGTTGATAGTTCCACTGATAATGCAAAAGTAATAATGGGTAAAGTTGCTAGTGTATTAACATAAGAACTGAGGCAACGTTGCCAAATTTGCTGGGAGTCACTGTAGTGGTAATCATTGTAATCTTCCCTGCTACGCACTGACAATGAAAATGAGAAAGTTTCATTTTAGAATATCCTGATGAGCTGGACATGGTGGCACATACCTGTCATCCCAGAACTCTGGAAGCTGAGGCAGGAGGATCATTGCAAGTCTGAGACCAGCCTGGGCTACAAAGTGAGCTCAAGGCCAGCCTGAACTGCATAGCAAGACCCTGTTTCACCAAAAAAAGAAAAAGAAAAAAAAAAGAGTATCCTGATGAAGTGGTAAAGGTATGAATTACATTAAATTTTGACACTTGAAGATGGATTCTTTAATATTCTGCCTAGTAAAGTGAAAACTTTCTGTAAAGCACTTTTGCTATGTACTAAAGCGTGATGATGGTTGTCTTGAGGATGCTTGTGAATTTTAGTACTTCTGTGTTTACTCAAGTTGTAAGATGAACTATCCAATTTTTTTCATATAACAACATATTTTACTTGAAAGAATGACTAACAGACTAAATATAGACAGTTTCCTGAAAATTAATGCAGCAAACCTTATTTCAATTATAAAAACTAATAAGTAAAAATGGGTTATAGAAAACTTGCATCTACAAGCTTTGACAACTTTTCTATTTTTGATATTAACAAATCTTGCTAACAAATTTCGTCTAACACAATGAAATGTGTTAATATTTAGAAGATCTGTGTAACTCATATCCAATGTTTTGCAAATAATGAGTGCAGTTATGTTAGAAAACCATAAAAGATTGACTCAAAGTTCAAGGTAGATCAATGGATTTTAACAGAGTAAGAAAATTTCATGAATGAAGTTTCAATTTCATATTGTAATTAACCTTTAAGAAAATGTTACTTGCCCAGTTTTGGTATTGTATCAGAGGAACATTTATTAAACTTCTCAGTTTTAGTTTTTAATATGGTCCATAAGAATAGATATAACCAAATACACAAAAACTCTTTAGAGTTTTCAATAATTTTTAAGAACACAAAGGAGTTTGAAGCTAAAATATTGGAGGTGGACTATCACAGAGAAAGGTATGCACAGGCTTAGTGAGATCTGAATACAAGAACAGATTTACTATTTTAAACCTATCCGCTCCAAATGCCTCCGAAGAGAATACAGAGGACACTCCTCTTAGCAAGTCTGTAAGAAATAAATTAATGAAGTGAACTCCAACAGCCTTGATCTTTCCTGCGATGCCATCTAACTGGTCCCCCTGAACTTAATATGAACGATTGGATCTAGGACTGGTAGCAATCAAGTGGTAGAATTCATCACCAAAAACAAGGTGGATGTGATTCGGTCATGGGCAACAGAATGATTTGAACCGGAGGTCACAAGTGTCAGGTGACTGATCCTAGTGCTCCTACAACCTACTGGAGAGACAGTCTGCTGAAGTATTGCTCAGTTTGTAAATGCAGAAAAGTTCTAGGCTTCCCCAGCATCCATCTGAGCTGAATGGCACAGTAGAGACCTGTGACCGCTTCAGCCGATTCCTATGTATGAGCTAGTTCACAGACCCAGGACTTCTCAAGCAAAGAGGCACTGAGTTATACTCAGAAGTTGTCTTTACATGGCCAAAAATGTACATTGTAAACCATCTTCCTAGCCTTCGTTTCCTAACAAGAGACTTGCCAAAAAATGAAATCTTCATATACATAATATCCACCAGTCTTCCTAACCTGAACCTATTACACATAATTGGCTCCTGTTTTAAGTATCAAATTATGAATACCAAATATGGTTTAAGGTAATAATCTAGTTCCTGTGCCAACTGGATTATGCCTAGAAGTTAATCAAGAGTGAAGTCTGTCTCAAAGATTAATTCTTAAAGCTAAACTCTGAGATTAGCTAAATGCTAACTCTTTATGTCCTGGGGAACAGTTCAGGAACTGTATCTGTTATGTGCCTACTTCTTGCCATGTGTTGTGCCAGGGTACAGAGGAAAAATGAGACACAGAGAAAGGTTGCAGTCCTCATGAAGTTTACTTTAGAGATAGGATGGGGAGCCCTGGGAGCCTTCCCCTCTAGTCAGTTTTTCCTCTTCCTTGTCTAGAGTGACTCATGACCAAGTATCTTTTCCAAAGTTCTTTATCACTTCTCTGTTTTTCTTGGAGAAAATGTTTTTGTCTCAGCAGCAACGGCAGCAAGTCTTTCGATGTGTTGAGTACTTATGTTAATCAGTGATCTGGCACCCAGTTACTGATTCTTTGATCTGATTATTTATTATTTATACAGTGTGGTAAGTGCAGATGGCATTTTGCAAAGCATGAAACTCTGAGAATGAAATCCTAGCCTCAAGGCATTGACTGATTTAGACATAAACAAAATGCTGAATAAACAATGAGACATCAAGTTGAGTTGATGTGGCTGGAAAGAAGGAAAAAAACTGGGATACCAAAAGAAAGAAGCGAGTTTTATGGAGGAATTTGAAGGAAAAAAAGGAACATGAAAAATGTGGGGTTTTTCAAGAGACATACAAGAAAGGTTACCAAACCAAGGGCTTAAGAAAGCAACAAAAGAAGCAGTGAGAAGAAAGTCCCAGAAAAAGGAAGAACTCAGTGAAATTTTTTGTTTGTGCCTTTTGGTTGGAGAATGGAGAGAAGAAACAAGGATATCTGAGAAAGGAAAACCTTAATGATCATGGGTACAGGTTACAGGTCTTAGGCTAGTGTTTAGTTTCTGGAAAGGAAAATAAAAAGATGATAAAAAGAAGTATGAGAAACCTTGGGGAACATCTAAATGGGAAGAGAGGAGAAAGATAGTTCAAAAGATTAGATTTTAGTGTCGGTCAAGTGAGCTGGCCCCTTGCTGTAAACTGAATCACCTGTACCTGATCTTACTTTTTCAAAAACTTCCTCTTATTGATTTACTCAGAGATGAGTAAATTTTACTCTATAAAATTCATAAAAGGCTGACACATGGACAAAAATTCAGATGCACTGTATTGATCCAGACCAGGTGATAAAGGTTGAAAGTAATCAGGTAGAATAGATAAGTCATGCAAACAGTCAGCATGGAGGCCTGGACCACCTACACAATATCAGATAAAATAGGCGCCCAGACAATGAATAGTTTCAGCAATAGAAAAGGACATTTCAGAATGATAAAGCAATCTTTTTATCAGAAAGACAAAATAATGAGTATGCATCTAATAACAGAACTTCAAATGGACAGAATTAAAGGGAGAATTAGGAGAACCAGTTCCATTTGGAGATTCTAACATCCTTTCTTAAGCAACCGATAAAATTACACAAAAAGGCTAGTAAAGATATCAATGATTTGAACAATATATTAACAGGCAAATTAACATACTAGAACTTTTACCCTCAGGTATTGAACACACACTATTTTCTAAAATTACTGATATTTCTGACCCCAAAATGTGTAGTTGACCTGAAAAAAAATTATACACACAAAGTAATAGACAATTTTCATATCTTTCCAAATCTTGGGTCTTCATATCAAAATTACATCATAAGACACTTTGTATTTGTTTCAGTATCTGTTTTTTAGGGTTTTTTTTTTTGTTTTTTGTTTTTTGTTTTTTGTTTTTTTGTTTTTTGTCTTAGCAAGGCTTGGGAAATGTTTTACTCCATCAAATGTAAAAATTTTCTTTGTGGCCAGGGATATAGCTCAGTGGTATAAGCACCTGCCTGGCAAGTGCAAGGTCCTGAGTTTGGTCCCTGGTACAAAAAAACAAACAAATAAATAAAAATTTTCTTTGAAGTTGAATTATTTTGAATCATTATGTTGCTGGTGTTAAATTCACTGATACCAATGTAGAAAATTCATTTTCTAGTGCTTCTCTGTTGCACTAGCACAAAACATTTTGCACCTGAAGTCTAGAAGACCTGGGTTTTCACCTCTCTCTCCCAATCCACCTCTTCCTAGCTGTGAGATTCTTGACATATAACCTTGTTAAGCCAGATTCATTTTCCTCGTCTATATGACTTTTATTTTGGTAGTGTAGTACAAATGAGTTTGTCTGAAACCTTTTTATAAACTATGAAGCACCTCACAGCTATTACCAGGTAATCTTCGTGTTTTTGTTGTTGTTCTATTTTGTTGCTTGTTTATAGTGACTTTGCTTCATTTTTTCCCAGTGGTTTTGTGTTAGTGTGTGTGCTCTGTGTGTGTGTGTGTGTGTGTGTGTGTGTGTTTGCTAATACCAACCCCATAATCATTTTTTTGTTCCCAGTCCTATAATCTTGAGGAAGGATATTTGTGGGAGGAATCCTGCCACTGCCTTTGAAGACAAGCAAGTCAAACCTACTATAAGTGAAAATGATATCACTTAAAACTGAATAATTATTGAAGAGTTTATGCTGAAGTGAAACCTGTAAGAATCTTAGATTTCATATTGCAGAACAGATTATAAAAGCCATCATGGGCCCATTTTAAGGTTTACAGAAACAGACAAAGGGAGAGTTTGGACATAAAGATAAAAACAAACTGTTGGAAATTTTGTGGAAGGACACAAAATTTGCTTTTAGAGAATGGTGGTGTATTTCAGCCTAAGGATAAAGGGTTTTGGTCCTCACCTGACCCTGCTAAATAACCTTGCACAAAAGATTGAATTTCTTTAAATGCGTTTCTTCATCTGAAAGCTGAAGGTAATAATAAACACTGCCTATCACCATTTTGAACCTGAATTAATGCTTGTAAATACTCTGAGCAATTTGGAAGGACAAGGACTTTTATGAATGCAATATACTATTTTTAAAAAATGAAAGAATACAATCAGAGAAGACTTGGAGCAACTCCTTCTAGGAAACCTTTTCTGAGACCCTCTTTTGTCTTGTACAAGAAGAAAAACAAGTCAGATGACTAATTGGGAGAGCTAATCTCTTCCCCTTAATGTCCTGTGGGCATACGCTCTTCTCCTGGAATGTTAGACTCTTGTCACTCAGATTCCCTCATCAGCACATATTCTTCCCCAGCAACAGGGCCATGGCGGACCAAAGCTATAGTATGGGGAGGAGCTGGTGGCAGCAGGCCTAGCAGATCCCTCTTTCCACCTAGGCCCTTGTGCAAATCATGGAGCTGTTCGATTTCCTCATCCACACATCTGTATACAAATGCCACTTTCTGGTGGGTCAAGTAAAAATTAATAAGCTATGTTTTCTTTAAGTTCTTCTCTTGATATTTCAGTATTTTCTGCAGTCATTAAATGAACCACACTTTCTGGATGTTCTTTCTATCCCATGACCTCAACATTTTCAATGGAAATGGACATAAAGGATCTGGGAAATTTTAAGAAAGTTTGGGGATTCTGGTGACATTTTCTAAGCTTTGTATCTTAGAAAAGGCACAAGAAAACTTGGCCGATCTTTTGGCACATTTCATTGATGTGTTTCATTAAAAAACAGTGAATCAATGAAACAAAAAAAAAAATGTGCTCCCCTGCCTCTTTTCTTAGTTGTCTCTTTGTTACTATTACTCTCTTAATCTCTCTGGTTTTCATTCTATCTCACTTTTTCTGTTTCACTCTCATTTCCCTTTAGTGAACTTGAGAAAATGAAGTTTAACAGAGGCATAATAAAGTTAGCCACCTTGCAGGCAGAGGAGTTGGAGAAAAAATTCTTTTAAATACAACTGCCATCACACTTATTAGCACCCTCCTCCCCTGGCTACTTTCCCATTGGGTCACTAACAAGTTACAATGTTTTTCTTCTGCCTTCCCCCGCCCCTATTTTGGGGTTTTGTTCTCGTCTTCCTAATTTCTGCATTTGCTTGCTCCATCTCAGAAGCAGGAGTTGCCCCCAGTGCCCCCACTCTCACCACCCCCCAGCAGACAGAAAGGCTGAAATGTCAAAAGATGTGCCAGTTGCCACCGACAAAAGCACAGATCAGTTCTGAAAGGGGATAAATATGATAGGGGGCACAATAATAACAGTGCGCACTTGTTAACTAGGAAAATCCCGCAGAAGCTGGGGGCAGGGAGGGAGGGAGGGGAACAAATAGGAGCTGCCTGGACAGGAGCCCCTAGGGAGAGGACACAGAGGGGTCCTCCAGCAGCCACCATCAATTATATGGGCTGGTTTTGTTTTGTTTTGTGAGTCTGAACTAAGGCTCAGCTGATGGGGCTGAGGGGTGGGTAGGGGTGAATAAGGGATTTTACCCAAACCAGTGACTCTGAATGGAGGTCTTGGGCTCCGTTAAGGGGGCCTCTGCAGTGAGAGTTTGAAAAGAGGTTCTTTGGGCTATGCAAGAGAAAGGGAAGGTGGGGGTTGGGGGAACATTTTTAGGTGGGAGGGGCAGGGGGAAGGAGAATAGCACAATAATGGGAAAAAGGAGGCCAACTTCTGAGCTCTCCTTTCTCACAATGTGACCCATGTGGTTCTCTTTATCTCAGCCGTTCAGGAGTCAATAGAGGGAGCTTTTTTATTTTGAACGCTAAGTATACAACCACCCCACTTCCCCAACACATACATGCATATACACATATGGACAGCCACCAAAACATTAGAACTGTCTGAAAAACTGTTTCTGCAGAGATTGCTGGACTTTCCATTTGCCCATCGTATATACCTACATTGGCTTCACACCAGTCTTTACCATTCCACTCTGCCTCTCTTCCCACTGCTGACGCCTCCTTCTCAGTACACGCCCTCCTCCCCTGCTTTCCTGGATGCCTCAGAAATTCGAGTGGCTGAGAGTGAGGAGGTTCTTGACTCTTTTTAGACAGTTAGTGGTGACAGGTAAAGCAGAGATCCATGATGGAATGGGGATGATTTGCAGCCAATAAAGGCAAAAATAAAAGATCAGAGGAAGCCCAAGCTTGAACTTTCAACTGTGTTAGTGCATAGAAAAGGACACAAAAAGTTTTTTTGATGATGGACTCCTCTGAAATATTAAATCTCCAGTAAGACAACTGCCTTTCAATTTGTTCCTAAACCTAGGACTGAAGTAGCCACAGCCTTTGAATTTGCTGTCTCACACGGGAAGGGGATCAGAGATGAAGGGAAGCGTGAGGGAGGGAAATGAATTAAAGATGTGTTATGTGCACGCACCAGCTCCACACATTATATAATGCAAATATAGGTTAATAAAAATAAAATTAGATTTAAAAAGAAAATAATCCATCTGTTTTCCAACAATATTTTTGCATATTCTCATAGGGTATGTGGGTCTGAATAGGTACAATTCTGAACCAAGGATGGAAGCTTTGAAGAACACATTCCAAGCCGCACCATCTCCCAAGATTCTGATTCTGATTAGCCACACTGCATGAGTTCGTGTGTGTGTTCTGTGTGTGTGTGTGTAAGACAGACAACCTGTGTGCAGATAGCCATTTGTAAATCTCAAAGACTGAGTGAAGTATTCCCCCTCTGTCAGATCAGAGTGGCATTAGTCAAGTGATAGTCCAGAGCTAGATGAATGACTCATTACTTGAGACAGATCCGTCTCTGCTACCAAGCACTCTGGTTGGATGAAAGAAAAATCCCTCCTCATCTTTTTATTATCAAGAAATGAAGAGGGAGGTAAGAGATACTGAAAATAACACCAAACAATTACTTAGCACCAAGTATTTTTCCTACAAAATCTTTACCCCATTGGAGGGAGAGGTGAGGCTCAGTTGTCTTAAGCAGCTTGCTCAAGGTCACACAGCTGATAAGTGTAGTGGAACCAGAATTTCTCCATAGGTTTCAAAGATCTGAACTAGAAGGAGACCCCAGGTCATACAGGGGTGGAAGTGAGAGCAATCCAGGAGTAGACTGTCCTCTCACTCATAGGAGTGCTTCTCAGGATTGCTTCTGCATGCTGCACCAACTGTGGGGTGGTTCCTGACATTGCTTTCTCGTCAAGAACTCCAAACTTCTGATCTCTCACAACTTATCTTGTTTCTTCTGCCTTATCCAGCTTGTTAGGCTAAGGAAAGTACACCAGAGCAGGCAGAGAAAGAAAATGAGCATTGGTTTACCCTCTGATACAGAGCAGGAAAGTGAGTACAGCTTTTAGGTCTCTCCCATGCATAAGAAAATCACAGTTACTCTTTCCTTGGTTGAATATCTAGTTCTTTGAAGGTGCAGCTGTAAGGACTGGGGATGTGAGGAGATAAGTCAATCAGCCGCCCAGGAACTGTTCAGTGGACTGCTCCAGCTGCTCTTCGTGGCACTCAAAGGCTGCCTCTGCTGCGTGCAGCAGGTGCTCTGAGGGATCCAGAAGCACTCGTTTCCTCTGCCCTACTGCTACAGCAACTCAAGGGTAGGAGAAGGTATGAACACTGCCCAGACTTCTCTCTACCCAAGACACTGAAGTCTAACGCTGATGTAGCGCTCAGTTAGAAATTATCCTTCAGTTTGTTCACAAGTGTGTATTAAATCGGAATGCTCAGGGTTCAAACAATCACAGTTGTTCTCGGTCACTATTCCTAATCATGACCCTCTTCTGAGATGCAAAGGTTTCTGGACTCCCTCTACTGAGATGTGTCCTCATTGGATAGCTGACCCTGTCTCCCAGAGGGCTGGGATGACAAGAGTGAATCACTATGACCACCTCAGCAATAATTTTTCTTCACTTTTTGCCAGTTTCCTAATAATGCAATCCATTCAAACGTTCTCCATTTTCCCCGTTTGCTTCCAGTTTCCATCCTATTTGTCCTTGTTTCCAAAGGAAAGTCTACAAATTCCAATATTGGTGCAACTTGCTTACTCCTCAATTTCTTTATATGATTTCTACCCTGGCATTCTGTGTTGCTCACTCTGGGAAAGATGCCCATGACCTGCAAGAGCCTGTCCTGATCTTAATCTCGTGTGGTTTCTGTGCAGCTTGTTGTGCTGTGGGCACCGCCCATTCCTGACATTCCTTCCTTTCGTTTCTTTAGCACTCTGTGTGCCTTAGTCTTCTGCTATGTCTCTATCTAGACTTCACATACAAGCATTTCCAAGGATTCCGTCCCTGCATGGTCTTCCCTACACATGACTTTCACTCCCATAGCTCCCGTTAGGACCACTTTTTTTTTTTTTTTTTTTTTTGTCTTTTTGAGATAGAGTTTCACTATATAGTTCAGGCTGCCTTGAACTCACTTTGTAGCCCAGGCTGGCCTTAAACTCACAGTGATCCTCCTGCCTCAGCTTCCTGAGTGTTGGTATTACAAGTATACACACACCACCACACCTAGCTAGGACCGCTTTCAAGCAAAATCATTCTTGCGATTTTCAATTGGATTTTTCCATGATTGTTTTACTACTAATTAAAATTCAAGTATATCAAATTGGATGAATATTTATTTTCATCTACTAACTTCAAGTCTCATGATCTCTACCCAACCACTGATTATAATACTCTATGAGTCACGAAAGCCTACGGTTCCTTTAGATCTGCTCTCCATCCCATCATCTCTTCAGTTCCCTCTGCCACCAAGCCCAATTCTGTGACATTAACCTGTTCAAATACTCTCTCTCTCTCTTTTTTTTTTTTTTTTTTTGAAACAGGGTCTCATTATGTAGTTTAGCCTGGCCTTAAACTTACGGTGATCATTCTATTTCAGTCTCCCAAGTGCTGGGATTAGAGATGTGTGCCCCCATCCCCAGTGTAATCAGTTAAAATACTTTTATACTGCAAAATGTACTCTTAACAAACTTCCAATAGTTCTGTACTTACCAAATCAAGTCCAACTTCTTTAGTCTGATATTCAAGACCTTCTTTAATCTAATCTTAATCATTCCCACCATTTCTCCCTCTCTCAAATTTCCTTAAACAAATAAATCATTCCAATGAAACTTTGCTGTTTTAAAATTCCCACTGTGTTCTCTTGTATTTACATAATTATGCATGTCTTTGCACCTACCTAGTACACCCATCTTGCTTATTCCCATCTCTCCTAGCCAAATTTTCCTTCAAATTCCAATTTAAATCCCATTTTTTGAAATCTTTCCTGGGCCATATGTGTCAAAATTAGTCTCTTCTTCTCAAATCATATTAAGTTATGTAAATTTCAGTTTATACATTGATTTAATTTTTTTGTGTCATTTTCCTATCAAGACATTTTAATTTTTTTGTGTCATTTTCCTATCTAGACTGTTTTCTCCTTTTGGATTTGGATTCCAAATGACTCCTGGCTCAGACTTAGTACATGCTGCCTGTCTTCTTTTAAGTTTCCACAGATTTATAAACATAAACAGCATTTGTTTACAAAAGCAAATGCTATAAGAGGATTAACTATATGTAAGTTCATGTCTGGGTATTCCACTGTACTTCCTTTCAAATAAAATTTTCTTGGTTGGCTACCAATGTGTCTTAGTACAACTGTGCTGCTGTAACAGAATGCCCAACACTGGATAATTGATAAGAAACAGAAATGTCTTTGCTCACAGTTCAACATCCTGGGAAGTCTCATAACAAGATACCAGCATCTGCTGAGAAATTTCTTATCGTGTCATAACATGGTTGAAAACATCATATAGCAGAAAACAGAGAGAGAAAGGCCACATCTGGTCTTTTCCTAATGACAGAAATCCCACCCATGAGGGCAGAGTCCTCATGATCTAATCACTTATCAATGATGCCACCTGATATTGATATTCAATAGTGATTAAATTTCTACATGAATTTTGGAGGGAACAAATATTCAAACCATAACACTATGAAACTGCATATATATCACATTCTGTCTTTATCAGATTAGGAGAGCAGAAGCAAGGTAGACAGTATGTCTATTCTCTCCCAAGTAACCTCATTTATCATACAATAGTTAACGTCATTCTTCATGCCAAAGTAGATCCATTACTGGAAAAAAGAAACAGAAAGAAAGAGGAGAGAGAGAGAAGGGGAGAAGAGGGAAACTTCATAATAGATTTTTATTAAAGTATATGGAAAAAATAGAAGCTTACATTGGACAAAATAGCATTAGTGTATCTAGATCAGGAATTAATTTATTCCTAGCGTTCTAAAGTCATTTACCAAAAAAGATGTTAGAATCATAGATATGAATACATCCTTTTCCCCTTATCTGTGGAACCACAATAGTTACTAGTGAAATTTTTGTTTCTTCAGTTCAGATTACAGGCAACCCATCTTTACATAGCTGCCTCCATTTCTAGCCAAGCTGGTGAAGAGCTACCTTGCTGCTGGGTATGTTAGTGATTGATCAGCAACAGGACCTCCCCTGGGAGCTTGTTAGAAACGCAGAATCTCAGGACCTGCCTCAGAAGCTGAATTTTAACAAACTTCCCAGGTAATTTGCATGCACATTAAAGTTTGAAAAGCACTGAAGTAAGGCCAATTTGCTAGCCAAGCATCATTGAAAATTCATCTCAGATTAATCTGCAGGAATCTTCTGCAGTATGTGCACGGTGATTGACGGGTTGACAATATAAAGAAGCTACAGTATTCAGACTAGAGTCTTGCTCTGGGTAGTATCTTTCCAATTAGTCCCTCGACTGCAGGAGCCAGGAAATTCGTGCCCACAGCCTTACCCTTGAGCTCCAGGAGTCACATTCCTGCCCCCAGCCTTCGCTTGTCTCCACCACATTGCCTTCTTCATAGGCCTCCCCACTCTGCCTTCTGACAGATGGCTGGATGAAACAGGATGAGATCAGTTCCCTGCAGTAGCCCTGGGGTGACTTGCTCACTAGGCCAGGGCCCCGGAAAGGCAAAAGTAGAACTGTGAATAGCCCAGGCAGGAATTGCCTGAGACTATTTTTCTCTACTGTGCCATCTTCTGCTGTCATTACCCTGTCATCTTTCTCAAACCTATCAGGCCTAATAGTATCACTTTAAGCATTGTGTTTATCTTCTATCAGTATGTGTTATTTTCCTATTAGGCTCTTCCTGAATGCATCTTTGTTTTGAATCCTAACAAAAACCTGGCACTCATATAAAAGAGCAAAGACAGCTGACCAGAAGCAGGCAAACCATGTGGGACGATGTAGCGCTTTCTTTAATTCTAAAAACAACCAATTGTATTACTTGTGTGTGTGTGTGTGTGGTATGGGGAATTGAACCTGGGCCTTCAAACAGTGTCTCACTAACTCTGGGCTCAGACTTGTGATTCTCCTACCTCAGCCTTCCAGAGTGGTGGGATTACAAGCATATACCACCGTGCCTAGCTTGCATTACAGTTCTTAAATTCATTCATTTTCAACACACATGCTCCTACTTGCAGTAGGTGGTATTCTGTGGAGCGGAGGTTCACTGGTGAATAAAACAGCTTTTTGTCTGCATGAAAGGAAGTCCATTTGAATGAAGGAAGCTGTCAATAAGCTTGTCAACATATAGATGAAGAATACAATTTTAGACCTAGAGTTGGGCTATGAAGAGAAGTATCGGCATGACTCAAGACTCCATTAAGTTGAGAAGTCAGGAAAGGACTCTATCCTAATGGCAACTGAGCTCAGATACAAATTAGGAAAGAGAGACAGCTATTCAAATATCTAAAACAGCTGATCCAGGCAAAGGGGGCAGCGAGTGCCAAAGTCATGAGGAAGGTCCTATTGTGGTAATGTTGGACTGAGTTAGAAAAGAGAGAAAATAAATGACCAAAACAAAATCCCTGGCCTCAAGTCTTTAGAGTAAGTGGAATGACCCAAGCACAGACAGGTAACAAGTGGGGAAATGTTAGAAAGTACAGGAGAGAAAGTCAAGAAGTAGAGAGAGAAATCAGAAGGACATGGATATCATAGGCATGGCCAGCCACAGTCCGCTGTCCAAGCCACCACACAGCACAGGGAAGTGGGGTCCCTACCCAGGGTCTGTGGCCAAAGATGCTGTGTTTTTCTTTTGGAGGGAAGACAGCAGCTGAGGGAAAATATATCAAGAAGCCAGAGGTCGAGGAAGTACTTAGCAACAAGAAAGCTTTTATAGAGAAGAAGTTAGGAATCAAATTGTAGCCAAGATACATGTTGGAACTTTAAAGCTCTGTTATCTTCAGAGGTTACAAGGACATTTCAGAGCCTCCTCCTCGGAGTTCTCACAGTCCTGTCAATACCCACACAAACACATCGATATATGAGTATATGAGCTCATGTGTATATGGTGTGTTGGAATCGTGGGGGGCGCCTAGGCAGAGGGAAAGAAAGAAGGGAAAGCCATTAAAAGCCTTGCTGAGAAAGGTATTTCTTGTGGACAAAAAAGAATCAGGCCCCTCGCTCCCTACTGAGCCCATTTCTCCTGCCTTTACCCGAGCTGTCAGGCATGAATCTCTGTAGCATTCCGTAACTAATTGACAGTAATGGGGGCCATTGGGAGCCTAAGAATACATGGCATTACCCAGCATGCACTGCAAGTAAGGGGGGCTCCTTGGGGGAAGCTGTGGGAAAAATAAGGGATGTCTTTTAAACCTTTTTTTCTCTTTAATCAAAGGTAGGAGACGGAAGTAAGGAGGAACAGATTTAGGCAATCTTCTACTTGAGTTTAAAAATAAAAAATTGTAAATCTCATATCTAATCCTGAAGGAATATCTTAGGATGCTATGTCTACCACACAGAAGAAACAGATGGAATTTCAATTAACCCCAGGGCCCCCTGTGAAATCTATATTGTACCCTCTGGATTTACAACATATTGTAATATATGACTGCAGGGCCTGGAGATTCCATCGCAAATCAACCCTCTTTATTTCAGGGGTTCAGCAAACTACTACAAAAGCCCACTTCAGAGTCAAAAGTGACCAACTTCCTACAACTTCATCCTCAGAACTGAAATCCAATTTTAATTTTGCATTTTATTTATTGAGCAGTCTCATGTTTTTATAAGAAGGTACATTTATATTTCCCTCCTATTAATGATATTATGGAGTAAAGTTGTTTACACCAAATAAGAAATTAGGAAAGCAGCTATTATCACATCTTAAAGAATGACTCTCCACACACCCACAAGGAATTATCTTCCAAAGAATGTTTATCTTTTAAAAATTCATAGCCTTCAATAAGTTAGTCTTTAAGACTAAAGAATATTCAAATAAAAATAAAAGCAGTTACCTCTGCTATGAATGTCATACAAACTTGCAAATGTCGAAAGAATTTTAAGAATTCCAAGTTGTTTTTTAAATCAGAATTCTTTCTAAAGTGCTTATACATTTACGGCTTTGACTTTTATTTCAGTCATTTTATGTTGGCTGCACATTTCAGTATGTATTCTTCATTTCAAAAATAGCATTCCCATAAATATTCGACTCCTCACATACAAAAAAAAATGTAATTTTGGTTTTCAGCATTGAGATAAATTTCCTGCATGTATTTCTTAAAAGGCTAGCTTTTCCCCAAAATTGCATTTCAACTCAAATCTTTCATCACTTTTGAAGGGATGAGTTTTCCCCATGAAATGGTATGGACTCTTTAGTTTTGGTGTGTGTGTAGAGGGGTGTGCTGCTGTGGCTGCTGTGGTGTCCTGCATCTGACAAAAGGTTTGCCTCTGAATTCCTAGGGAATAACTCTCAGAAATAAGATAAGCAAGCTTCCTGCAGTTAGAGAAAAAATACTTTTGGAGAACAGGCAAACAGAAATGTGCCTTTCAAAAAATGAGGGACAGAAATAAGGTGTGAAGGTCCTCCTTTATTCCAGGGGGAACGTCAGGAGCTGAGGACCATAGGGCTGTCTCAGAAACACAGCTACTAGACTCAGATGTTGCAAGCTGGGGGGATGTGAGGAGCCATCATGAAGGAAGCTGAGATGTTTTGTCCCTACCATGAAGTTTTGTGTGAGCAAGTAAGGCCATTGCTCGTATGCTCTCCAGCTGTTAGAACAAAGGAGTTCTCCAGTCAGTTCCTCTTTTCCTCAGCCTAGAAAGAATATCATCATGGAACCTTTCTTTCTCCCTGCATCTGCCATTATGTGACAGGACTGGCAGGTCCATTTCACGGTGAGGACAACACGCCAAATCAACTAGGAGCCTTGATGTGGCATGAGGAGTGGGGGGTCACCCAAGAAATTCAAAGAACTAATCAATTCTCTCTTCTGGGCAGGCTTGGAACATTGGTTCAAAGGTTAGAAGAGGGTTGTTTTGTTTTGCAGTACCAGGGATTAAATACGGGACCTTTGCACTAGGCTACATCCCAGTCCTTATTAATTTTTATTTTGAGACAGGGTCTTGCTAAATCACTGGGTTGCCCAGTCTGGGCTCAAATTTGCAATCAACCTGGCTCAGTCTCCCAGAGTGCTGGGATTATAGGCATATACCACCATGATCAGCTAGAAGAGAGTTCTTTAAATAGAAAAAAACTTCTCTTATTTCAGGTGAGTTTGGTTTGTCCTTTTAAGCTACTGTATAACCAGAAAAAAAATGCAACTTTTAAATAGGCTGAATATTCTCCCATTTGGGATATTTTACTATCAAGCCATCAAAGTCATATTGAAGTAATTATTAAGGTTTATTTCCTCATCTGAACAAAAACATGGGTTTGTTATTGAATCCAGACCAACGTTCACTTAACCTGTCTCATTCTCATCCTAGATAGCATTTATTTTGGAAAAAGAAAAATATGTGATTACTTAAGAATAATACACCACCAAATGTTAAAACTGACTGGACTTTTTGCTTTAAAAAAAAAGCCTCTTTTGTGTGTTTATTACATATGAAAAATAAAAATCAATTCTTCTAATACTGATGAGCCGGCACTGTTCTGAAAGATTTATGCACATTAATTACTCAATCATCACAGTGCTCTGTGCAGCGTTATGATCCTCCTTTTCCAAAGAGAGGCAATTAAGGTCATGAACAAGTACTCTGAACACATTTGTTCCTCAGCCTTCAGAGGTTACTCTTAGGCATCTGCTTTTCTGATGGCCTCAACTGCAGAACTGGAAGGGACTTATCAATCAATGCGTGTCAATGGACTCTTCCTTCTTCTTCCTCCCCACAGCCTCTCTCCCAGTCTGCTCTGAACCCCACACTATTCCTGACCTCATATTTGAGACTTCCTTCCTCAAGTTTGGTAACTTTATTCTCAACCTTCCAGCTTTTTTTTTTTTACCCTATTAATTTTATATCCAATACCTCTAGAAGTAAGGCAAGATAAGGGAATTTTTAAAAAAGGATACTATGGGTAGCAGACATTCTGAAACTACCTGGGAAACTTCATAATTGGCTAAAGTGGGGAAAATACACTGAATGATATTACTGTGGTACCGTGCTTCTCCACTGAACTCAAATCATGACTGTTTTTAATCACTTGGCTGGACCAAGGACAATGCAACAAGTTTTCTATTAAATGTTTCTCAGGAAAAAAAACTTCAATTTTTCTCCCAAAGCCTTCACTGTTAGCCTTTCCCACAGGTATCTATTTCTTTCTTCCAGTTTCCTTGGCACCTACATACATAGACAGGACCTCACTGCCAAACCTTTGTTTATTATCTTGTCTTGGAATTGTTCTTTGTTCCTTTAATGGATGCATATCTGATCTCCAGAACCAGGTTCCAAACAAAAGGGCTATTGTTTTTCTTTGCAGATTCTGCAGAGCCTTGTTTTGTAAGTTACACAAATTTTGTTCAGCTGAATCAGGGAGAAAGCCAAATATAAATGACAGGTCTGTGGGTCTAGCAAAGGGACAGAAGGCTAGACTAGCATTTACAAGGTCCTGTGTTCAGTCCCCAGCACCACACACACACACAAAAATTAAAAATAAATGGCATAATTTCCTGAAGTATAATTGCTGAACACAACACTGAACTGCCTGGGAACAGGGCAAAGTAAAGAAAATACTACACCAGAAAATGGAGGACAGTTGATCAGAACTGGGCCAGAGACAGGCATATAGAAGGATAATCTTGGTGGGATCATAAGTCCAGGCAGCAACAGAGAGGAGAGTCAAGTGTAGGTACTTCCGTGGTGATGGGCTCACAAGAGGAAGACTGGCAAGGCTTTTGGAAGATGCTACAGTTTCCTCTGAACCAAATAAGAGACATTCTCTGCAGCACTTGTAGAGAAGAGTCCAAGAGAAATGTCTGCACTGAGAAAAAACAAACCCCTAGGATACCAGAGGGGAAGATGTTCAAACAAAATCATTGAAGTGGTTGAGTGACTGGCTAGGAGTGTCTGCTTGGGCTATTATGACCAAAATGATTCCAGGACCTTGTTTTTGTGGTTTCAACAACTTTTCATCCATTCTTTGTGGATCGTCCTACTTACTATAGGTATGAGTTTCGGTTTTCTGCTCTCTTGGTCTCTGAAGCCTCTTAGGAAGTCATCGTTTCCGGAAGATCAGGTCCTGCTGGTGAGAGCAGCCATCCAAACTATCCTGAGCTGGGGATAATGGTGTAATGTCACAATGATGACCACTCAAGCCCAATAGTGTTAATATTTCATGCCTTATCTTTATGTATCAGCAAGTTCTTTCATGTCTTCAGAAATTATTTTTGCTCTCTCACTGAGAATCATAAAATAAATTGATATTTACGTAGGATCTTTCCAACAAAGAGTTCCAAAGTCAATAATGACAAAGGTGCTCCCTATTTTCTTAATTTCCTAGACTTGTTTTGAGGTTCTAGGGATGAAGCCCAGAGGTCTCACCTGTCAGGCAGCTGTGTACACCCACTGCCCCATGATTTTATTTTTAGTGTAGTTTTAGGTTCACGGGAAACTTGAATGAAAAGTATTGAGTTTCTCTGTATTCCCTCCTTCTCCTCATTCCTCACATCTTCCCTTATAGTTTCTTCTACCATTAATATCTCATAATAGGGTAACACATTTGCTATAACGGTGGCTAATATTGACCAGCACCTTACTATTAACTGAAATCCATAGTTCAAATTAAGGGTTACTCTTTGGGTTATGTATCCTATGGATTTTGAACCATGTATAATGAAATGCATCCATTATTATAGTATGAAACCAAGTAGTTTCGCTGCCTTAAAAATCACTTGTGCTCCATCAATGCATCCCTTCCTGACTCCCTCCATCCTGCCTCCCCCTAGCCCCAGTGTTTGGCAATCACCGTTTATTTTGCAGTCACCATAATTTGCTTTTTCCAGAATGTCATATTATTGGAATGTCATGTAGTTGTGCAATATATAACAGCTTCAGGTTGGCTTTTTTCACTTTACCAATACACATTTAAAGTTCCTCCATTGGCTTTTGTGGCTTGGTAGCTCCTTTTTATCACTGAATAATATTCTATCACAGGAGTGTTTGTTCATCCATTCATTTTTGAAGAAAATATTGGTTGCTTCCATGTTTGGGCTATCATGAATGAAGTTGTTATAAACATTCTTGTGCAAGTTTTCCTTCATTTCAAAGTTATCACAGAAGCAAGATTCCCAGAATTCTACAAATTCTTACAACTGTTCCTGGTCTTCCACTAAGCTTAACATGACAGAAATTAAGGTTATACATAGTTATATGCAAATTGTCTGATGGCATATCACATCCAAGGTGAGATGTGCCACCATGAGATCTCACCATTGTGGAGGAAAGTCTCAGCTGTTTCAGAGGGACAATCCTACTAGAGTCCATGGAACTTGGGCTTCTGAACTAAGCACCACTTGGAGATGGAGTTTTCAGCTGCATGCTATAGACAGCATTCAACTTCTGAAGCCAATTCCTGGTGTTATTTTCAGTGCAGGCTGTTACAACAGAAGACCATAGCCTGGGTGTCTGAAACAATGAATACTTATTTCTTACAGTTCTAGAGGCTGGAAAGTCCAATATTGAAGGGCGGCATAGTCTGGTATCTGGTGAGGGCCAGTCTTTAGGTTTGCAGATGGCTGTCTTCTGGTTGACTCTTCACCTGGCCCAGAGAGCTGACTTGATCTTATGAGTTACTAATTCTTTAATGACAGCTCCGGCTTCATGACCTGATCAGTTCCCTAAGGTCCTACTTCCTAATATCAACCCTTTGGGGGTCAGAATTTCAACCTATGGATTTAGAAGAGAAATAAACATTCAGTCCATAACACACAGCTAGCTGGATAACTGCAATTACAACCCACTCTTCATGTCTTTTCACGTGTATATTTTCAAACCCTTCTTGCACTCAGGAACATTATCATTGTGTTCTTGGGTTTGCTTTAAAAGAGTTTCAGTAATTGGAACCATTCAGTTTAGATTTCTTCCATTGCTTCTTTTTCTGTTCCTTTGATGTTCTCCTGATCTCTACATACACGCAAAATGCATTTGTTATTTTTTTTTTCTGTGAATGTGGGATCTTCCACTAGCAAAACTGCAGAGGTGGTCTGTCTGTCCAGCATCTTCCTTCTTATCCGCCATACAGTGCTTTTGTATTCACCTCAGCACTCAGTACACCAGTGCCCAGTACCACAGAATCCAGATTTTCTATTTTTTGTTTGTTGGTTTGTTTGTTTTGGTTTTTTTTTTTTTTTTTTTTTGAGACAAGGTCTTGCTATGTAGCTCAAGCCTTAAACTCACTATGTAGTCTAACCTGACCTCAAACTCACGACAATCCTCCTGCCTCAGCCTCCCTAGTGCTGGGATTACAGGTGTCTATCACCATGCCCAGGTTCCAGATCGTCTCTTACCTGATCTCAGACTTCCTAGTTATCCCAGTGGTCCCAAGCAGTGAAGAACTGGAAAGAGTTCATGTATTTTCCCTTAATGCATTTCAGCAAGGACAACCCAGGAGCCAACTAGGATATGTGAAGCTTCAAGATAACTAAACTCACCTCAGGAAGCAGTCATTTGGTTCTCCTGAGTTGGAAGAAGGAAAATGCTAGACCCCTAAAAAGCCTTCCCTCCAACTCAATTCTTCACCTAGAGCTGCCTCAATACCTGTTGGAAATTTTCTTATCACTTCTCAGACATTCCTTCCACAGGATCTAGTTGTCAGTGTTACCCCCAGGACCGCCACTTCACACACCAGCTCAGAGATCTGCTCTTGGGGGTCGATGGAGCGGGATTCTTCCCTGCGGCCTCTTCCTACTGTCCAGCTTTCCACGAAGCGCAGCCAATAGCATTTAATATGGGATTTCCCTCTGAATTGCTCACTAACACTTTGGAGGGCAGGGTCAATGATGTACTTGTCAAGGACAGAAGGAGTGGAGAAGAGAGTAGACTTTGGAGGACAACAGTTGAGATGGGAAAAAACAGCAGCTGGAACTAGGACTAAAATCTTGGCTGTCCTGAGGTAGAAAGTGGAAGCAAAGGTAAACAAGCCAGGGGAGTGAATGAACTCAGTGAAGCAGATTAATTCTGATGTGTTTTGTGTACCTAGATCTCTGAAAATACTGAGGTAAGGAAGACTGTCTGTCCTTGAGCTCTGGTTTGCAATGACAAACAGTTTTCCTTTTATCACTCAAATAACAGTATCCAATTTCCAGGGTACTCAGGAGTCAGATCTGTCTTGTTTCATAAGCAGAATAAGGAAGGAAGTAGGTTTTAATTCTGATGTTTGCAGAGTTCCTGCCATATTTGCTGAGCCACTCTTGAAGGGGTTTTATGCATATTACCCTTAGTTTAGCCCTTACCTTCAAAAATAGTTATGGGAAGCAGGAGAAGCGACACAAGGGACACAGAGCTAGTGATTTTGTTTTCAGTGCCAGGGGTTGAACTCAGGGCCTCACACTTACTCAGCAAGCACCCTATCACTGAGCCACATTCCCAGCCCTAAAAGTTAGTAATTTTCAAAACCTCAGTTCAACTGGTTCCAAAGCCTGTTTTCGTGTTCTCTAGGTATTATAAGTTCAGCTCTTCTCCCTTGCTTAACACTTTCCTCCTGGTGAGAAAAAATTCTTGCCTTAGGTAGAATGAACTTGATCTTTTGCAATTAGACATTTATTCCTCTATGCAAATGCTATCTTCTTTAGAACGCTTGTGCTGAGAAAAGCCAGCCATGTAAAATTTGTCATCAATGTAATCCCTGCTGAGAACAAATTTATGAGTTCATTTACTGCAAGAAAATTTTGACAGTGGACAGGTCGGCGGTGGGGACAGGCAAAAAGTAAAAGGAAGGGTCCAGCCAGAAAAGGGACGAAATGAAACACAACACAAAGAGGGAGACAGAGATCGAAGACATGTTGAATGCTCCTCATACAGTACTTTTGTGGGTGTTGGGCTACCTGGGAGAAGCCCTACTCATCCTGCCTTCTCATTTTGCCCATTTATACCCCAAATATTCATTGAGTGGGAAGAGGCTGGAGATAGAATATTCACTCTGGTGGAGATGGGGGGAGAGTGGGGTGGAGACAAAGGGAGAAGTAACTTTTTAAATAAAAAATGATAAGTGATGAATAGAATGGCTAATCCCGGGAGCTCTGAGAATGACAGACTGCCAGGCAAGGGCCTCTCTCTCTCTCTCTCTCTTTTTTTCCACTCTGCTTTTTCTTTTCTTTTTAATTTTCTTTTATTTAATTTCGCTGCAGCACGTATAATCAATTACAGACTGAATCGGGGATAAAGGGAGGGGAAGCACTTTAATTCATAAATCAATTTTATACGGTCATCAGTCAGGTTGTGAATGCAAATACCTCTGTCGGTTTAGGTTATTCAGAATTAATTGACTCCCACCGGGTTGGGCTGCAGATGGAGAGGGGCTTTCTCACAGTCTCCTTGGGCCCAGCATGGGGGATGAGGGCTTCCTCCCTCCCCATTCCGGCCAACCCCCTCTTCTCCTTTACCCTCTGGGCCTCAAACATGGAGATGATGGGGGTGGGCATCCAGCAGGAAGCTGAGTGGATAAGAGCCCAGAAAGAGTGTTTGAAGAAGGAAGGGGATACACAGAAAGATGAAAGCCTCCAAACAAACTCTCTTCAGCCCAGTCCCTGCAGAGACACCTTTATATGATTAGAAATGCTTAACTTTCAAGGGTCTCCTTTTAAGTTCTCTTGAGCTTCTTAAACAAGAAAGAAAACAAATAGCAAAGCCAGAGCCCCTGGGCTAAGGCTGAAGGGATATCATTCAAAACCCACCAGGGTGCAGGGGTTGGGGTGGCTGCCAGAGCGCAGTCCAGGACAGAGGGCTAATTGCCCTGCCAGGCAGGGCCAGTGGCAATGTGAGGCCCATGCCTAAGGACCCAGCCAGTGGCTAAAAAGATGGTCTGGCTGTGGCGCTGCACCACAGGCTAGGGGATGCATTGTGCCCTATTATCCCTCCACCCCCAAAGAGTTGATCTGGGTTGTCCTGGCTGGGCAGCACCTGCTTCCCAAGTTAAGGTCCTCTATCCACAAGAGTGCATTCTAATTTGGAAAAGACATACCCATCCACCCACACATTCAACATATTCTGATCTCAAATTTTCCAATTTTTACCCTCACCTAAATAGACTCCCATGTTGTTCCAGATCCAATATATCTTAGCAGTTTTCAACACCCACACTCCCACATGAAAATCACCCAAGGAGTTTGTTTTGTTTTGTTTTTCTGTTTGTTTTTTCATGTTCATGGCCAGGACAAACCCTAAAATACTGATGTAAGTGGTCTTGAGTAGAGCCCCAGGGACTTGGTGTTTTGGAATAGAGTACAAGGGAGTCCAATATGCAGTAAAGGTTAGAACCACTGAGGTCTCTGTGGGCTGTGGTGGGCACTTTTAAAAACCCCTTCCTTACCTCTGCAGGTGCCCTTTCCCTCCCCAACAGAAACTGGCAGTGTTTCTGAAAGTGTTTCCCATTACACTTACATTAGAAGCAAAACATACTGGTAATAAATAATAAACAAAATTTAAGAACATGCATGTTGTAGGTTCCCTGGCCCCCACCAATCAACCTACATGTGGTAAAATTTCTTTTTAAAAATCTATAACTTATACAAACTCCTGGTACGTGCGGGAATACCTGCTAAGGCAAAGCACAAAGATATTTGTGCTATCTTTATTTAAAATCTAATCCTAGTCTGCCAGGTATAAAACACATTCTGCCTTGACATAACAGTTACATGTGTGTGAGTTTTGCCAAACAGCTCTCCTGAGAGACCAAACCCTGAACTGCAAAGCAAAAGGAAAGTAATCCATTTGACAGACAAAGTCTGCACATGCTAAACCATAGGGTTTTAGCCCATATAAAATCTGTAACAAAAAATAACCAGACATAAAATTCTACTCATTTTAAACCTATTCATCTTAAATACAGTTGTCTATATGCAAATAAGCCGTATATATTTATTTGAAAAGGTTAAGAGGAATTCTTGGAAATGATCCTTTAGTCATTCATTTGTATTACCACATGTTATTGGTAGGAATAAAACTGCCTTTCTTTAAAACTTTCAGTGCTTTAGGTTTCTTTCCCAACTCAGCATAGACTTTCTCTCCAAAAAGTCTGGAGGATTTAATGCAGATTAGGTATGTTTTCTCTTGCTGTACTTAGCCAGTCCAGAATGAAAGGACACCTTGTTCACAAAACTCTGGGTTTCTAAAGTAGATAATCTAAGATGCCCCTGAGGGGAAAATTCTTTGCCCATTAAGCTAGCAGGCCAGGATGACTAAATGGACACATTTCAGGGTAATACTGACTGGCTGCATCAGTCACAGCGAACAAAATACATAACCTCTCTGTCCCTCAGGTATTTTTCTCTTTAAAATGAGAATGTTACCTCGTAGGGTTGCTGAAAAGACTAAATGAGATGCTAAGCAGAAAGCAAGTTCAATAAATGGTAGCATGTACTCTGATGGAGAAAGACTGGATGAGTGGTAATCAGTGGGCCAGACTGTCACCTCAACAGCATGAGCATCACCTGGAAACTTGTTAGAAATGAAATATCGCAGGTCCCACACCACAAGTACTGAACAAAAACTAGGGTGGGACCCAGGAACCAGTGTATTAACAAACGCTGTGGTGGTTTTGAACACACTAAAGTCATAGAACTACTGGGATAGATTGAGCTGGTGTCCAGAGCCTTAGAAAGCAGTAAGAATCTTCTCAGAGCCAAGCAGTTTGTGGTAAAGGGATTGGGCTTAAGGCTCCATAGGAAGCTATGATAAAGATGCCTCATATTGTTGTGAGTTTGGGATTGGGAAGAAAGGGAATTCGGAGGAACTTTCAGCTGGAATGTCAAGCCAGACGATAGACATCCCACAGTAACCATAACGACTTGTACGACAGTTTGTCTACAAGGTTCTGCTGCTGATAGCATCTTATCTCAGGAAACTCTCCGTCTCTGTCTCTGTGTCTCTCTGTCTCTGTCTCTGTGTCTCTCTGTCTCTGTCTCTCTGTCTCTTAGTCTATCTCTCTCTCTCCTAGGTCATTGCACTTTCTAAAGCCCAGGGTTGTCTCTGACCGCATTGCACCCTGGGACTTCAACAGACTGTAGGGCCCTGTTCTGCTGCCAGGTGGATACAGAGGAGTGTGACGATCTTGCCCTAGATTCTGCTGCAGGCAGAATGCATCAGGGAAGGAGCCCTATCTCACAACAGTCTCAGCCATATTGCTTTGAGCTGCCAACCATTCGTCTGTTCTGCTTTTCCCTTCTCTTCTTCCACAGCAAGGATTCTTAAAGATAAGGAAGAAGGAGGAAGCAGTCTGTAGAGGTGGGTATAAAAGAACTTGGAAGACATTTGGAGAATGATAGAGATGTAGTTCAGTAGCAGAGTGTTTGGTTTCTACAGGGTCCTGAGTTCAATTCTCGGCACCACACATGCAGAAAGATAACTCTTAGGGCTGGCAGTGTGGCTCAGAGTTCTTGCTTTGCATGCACAAGGCCCTGAGTTTGAACCTCAGCACCACCAAAAAAAAAAAAAAAAGTTACATTTAAAGTTATTAAAAAACAAAAAAGTTTAAAAATGGAAAAGCAGGCGTAGGTAGAAATTGAAAGTGTGTCTATGGTGCTAGGTAAAAATGTTCACTTCTCTTTGCAAGAAAGGAAAGGCAATGTTTTCCTTGCCCACAAAGAGGCTCATGGTTGACACTCCAAACACAAGAGACTGATGAGAATGAAAGCCTACAAAATTAGCTCAGCATTTATGTGCCACAGGATGAAAACCAAGACTCAAGATAACCGCACTTTTATATTTAGATTTGATAAGGAATTGGACAACCATACAGAAATATGATAGGACAAAAGAATGTGTGATCTATTAGTAATAAACTGGGGGAACTTAGCAATGCTGGTTTGTTCATATTCCCCTTGTGTCTTCATGCTTTCACCCCTCTCCCTCTCTTAGATGGCAGGACACCTGCCTCATGAGGGTCCTATAGCCACTTTCTGAAGGGAAGATCAGAGAATTCATTTATGCCTGACCCTCCTGCCAAAGGATGAGAATTTGTTTATACCTGACTCTCCACCCAAAGGATGACCTTTTTGCTTCTGCAGTTTTCTCCCTTCCCAAAGTTCCCTGTTTTGGGGCAGTTTTATTACAGACAACTAAGTTGGGTAGATGAGGCAGTCAGACAGGGTTGGGGAGTCAGTGCAGAAGATGCAACACACTGAAACTGTGGCCGGAGGCACATGTGTTGGAGCCAGGCCTTAAGATAAAGGCATAATGACCAGGCCTACATGCTTCCTCAGAGCACAAGGTGACGGGCATCACCAAGTCCAATAAAGTCTAGACAGACCTCAGTCACCCCAGGGGGTGAGCAAGACCCCTTGATCCATCGCTTCCTAAAGAAAGTCTTTGCTTTTTCCATGTACACTTTCTGTGAAACCTGCTTCCACACTGGTTCAGTATTACCTAGGTGCCTATACTTGTAATCTTATTGATTGGTCATAGTTTTGACCCATATTATACCTACCTCATGATTTTGCTCTATAAAACTTCCTTTGAGAAGTGGGTTCATTGGCAACCCACTTTCAAATGCCCTCCTATCTCTCAGTAGCTATTTCTCTCAATAAATATTTCCCACTCTTAACCTCCATTGTTCCTTAGAATTCATTCTTTGATTCTGGGGAACACAAACTCAGTGTATCTGACACTGAGCAGGTTGGGAGTTATATTATTTCCCCTGTATCACTCTGGTCTCTGTCTTACCATCTTTAACAACTATTGAGCACCTACTTAATGCCAGGAACTTTGCCAAGAGAACAGAAAGGCATAAGACCCAATTTCTGCCCTCACGGAGCCCTTTACCAAAGATAGGTAGGGGGAAAGAAAGAAGAATTGGCACATCCCCCAACCCTGAATGACATCTGAAGGAGAGAATAAAAATTTGTTTTTTAAACACTCCACTCAAATTTGAGATGTGGGGGTCAGCAAGCAGCTGGAGTGCAAATTATCCATTCTTTGTCCTTTGCACACACACGTATGCACAAGCTTGCACGTGCACACATCTATGCATGCATGCTTGTGCACACACACACACATGCACACATCAGCATGTGCATCCCTGCCCAACTGGAGGGTGAAGGATGGGCCTAGCTGCTGCTGGTCCTTCAGTTTTGGTCAGACAGGGATTAGAAGTTAAGTAAAGAAACACATCCTAGCAGTTTCTAGTACATAAGCCAATTCCAACCTAGCCTCCTTTCAGCGAGGTAAGGGTAAAGAAATCCGACACACACAGATTTAATTTCCTGTGAAATGTGCAAGGATTTAGAAACTAAGAGGAGAGCAGGAGTGGACAAAGATATTTTGGGTTCTATCTCACAGTGACCACAATACCCTTTTGTTCTGTTTCTCAAAGCCCCAGGCCCACTTGGTCCCACCCACCCTTGACTCGCCCCTGCATTTCCATCTCCATCTGAGACTCTGCCCTCCACCCTCCCACTTGAACAGCCTCTTTCTGAGGAGGAAAGCCAGCAACTTGGCTGTGGTGTGATGGCTAGGACTTAGGTCACGTGGTTTCCTCAGTATCTGTCCCAGTGGGCGTTCTCTCAGGTCCTGTCCCACTTTCACACTTTTTCCAAATGTAAGTGAGTCAGTTGTTGCTGGGACAGAAAGGAGACCCTGAAGTGGGCCCCTCCATTACTCTCTGCGCCTCACCCTTCCCGGTATCCAGAGACCTGTTCACTTGCTCCCTGAAGGAAGAAACAAGAGTTCTTTTCCTCTCAGACCTCTGCTGCTATATAAGTCCCAGATCAGTCTCAAACAGCCAAATGAATTTTGCAGAAAGATTGCAGCTGGCTTGTGAGGACCCAGGTAACAACATGAAATTGAGAGAGGAGGGAAAAAAATTCCAGAAACCCTCGGGTGTCATTTTTTCAAACTTTTTTTTTTTTTTGGCATCCTTCCAAGTTCAGGGTTATTCTTTGGTTCTTTTCTGTTGACTTTCTTGACCATTTTCCTCTACTCCTTCTTTCTCAGTATTTTTCCCAAAAGTATATACCTATGTATCTGTGATTTGAACAAAGTTGATTTCTTAAGGTGTTTTTTTTTTTTTTTTTTAATTTTTTAAGAGCATTACTTAGACAAAACACAGCCTGGCTGCAGCTGGAAGCCACTGGGGTTGCTGTGCCTTGCTGTAAAGTACGGTCCCTTTCATGAAAGCTGGGACAGTTAACAGAGGTCGGGGTAGAAGCAAAAGGGGAGGAGAGAGAAGAGAGGCACGAACCTTTACACCCAAAGTGGGCTTCAGAAGAATTTACAGCATCTTTTCTGGGGACCATTAATATTTTATTGCCCTAGTACCAGCAGTTACAATGCTCCATAGAACTCCAACCTGAGCCCAAGCCAAGAATCCTGCAGCTTGCTAAAGTTGGAAGGTAGCCAACTGCAGATTTCACTCCAGGAGCAGAGGGAGCTAGCTTAAGTGGGAGGAGGGTTGGTGGGAAGTAAGCAAGATATCATAAAGTCACTACTTAGGCTCTGTGAAACAGGGCTGGCTTTGGGTGACTTACCACGGTGTACTAACTTACAACATTAAACGTGTGACCTCAAGACACCAAGACGCAGTTTGGCCATCTATAACTGAGATGATAATAGCACCTGCCTTGTGAGATTATTGTGAGGATTTAATAAGATAAAGCCTAAAGAGAGTTTAGCAGTGTGAAAGTTTCCTAGATATTATTTTACATTAATATAGTGAAACAATAGCATATGGCAAAGAATGGGTTGCCTTGTGGCGTTCACAATTTCTTTGAACATGAGCATGTATGGAGAGAAAACATGCTTTCTTACCTCTAAACAGCCCCCTCTGTGGTTACTCTCTTACCCAAGTCTGCTTGGGCACCTTTGGTGTGACAGGAAAGAGATGAAAAAATAAGAAAAATGAAAGAAAAAGAAAAACAAAAGAACATTCTAGATCCAGCCACCTCCAATAAGCCCCGCCTAAGACTGCATGAGGCTTTGGGGGGACATCTATTACCAGCCATAACATCTTGAGACCATAATTCTAAGTGAAATGAATCAGACAAGCACGTTTAAATAGCACAGATTTCTTTTATATGAGAAATTGAATATATAAATAAAGCGTGAAATGGTACAGATAATAGGAAAAGATAGAGAGAAAAGTTGCAGTAATCTAGCATGTACAATGTATCTAGAAGTGTACCCTGAGTTTTATTATCTATGTGTCTGGGTTATTAGTCCGGTTGTTAAGCTATATGTATGACAATTAATTGTAGGGATTTTTAAGATAACTAGATGAATGTGATGCTGGCAAAAAAGAGATGTTAGAAGGGAAGAAAAAAAATGAGATGTGCTACATACATGCACCAATTCCCCACAATGAATGTAATGATTATGTACTACAAACATGTACTATTAATTCTTTTTTTAATTGTAAAAGAGCAGCAAGAAGAAAACAGATGATGCACAAGGAAAAAAAGCAAAAGAGATTTTACTGAGGAAATAATTAGGAAAAGGCATGAAAATGAAAATTAAGTATAAGAAATGAATATTGAAATTGTCAAAGAATGGAAAGAAGTTATGCAGCTGGACACAGATTGAGCAGGAAATGTAGAAGAGAGGCCTGGGAGTCTAAAAATGTACAGGGTTTGGTTTTCCATTGAACACCTCCTCTGGGGAGATAAAAACTCTGGAAAGCCATAAACTTTAAAAAAAGAAATCTAAGTATCAGAGCTAACCTTCCCAAAGAAAATAAAGTACAACATTATTACAGTATATATTTTCTGTTCATCCCTATTGCTCCTTCCCAACTCTCACCAAGTCATTGATAAATGAGCCAGGCTCCCCTCCCACAGTCTCACACCTGCAGACTTTATGTAACTCTTTAGATGATCCTCAACGCTGTGTGCTAGGCATGGCCTTGCTGGAAAGAGGAGGGCTGAATTATTCTGGAGCTTAGCTAGTGTGAGACAAATATTTATTCAATGAATGAATGGAAGAATAGTGTGTTATACTTGAGGCTGGCCTACATATAAGCTAGCAAGGCTGCTAACCCATTAGCGAGGCTCTTTTCTGGTGGGTGAAATGTCCTGGAATTATTTACTGGTTGTACAACTTCATGACACCAAAAACCCACTGAACTATACACTTTTAAATTGTACATTTTTATCATATATATGTGAATTATATCTCAAAATAATAATCCTAAGCATAAGCTCTAACCATGGAGAGGCAGGTATGACTAGCACCTCCTTTCCCACGGTACTCCTGATATTGGGTCCCTTCTCATCCCTTTGCCCATCTTACAATGAATTTTTCAAGCTTTTCTTGGATTTATAAGTGCTCCAAGAATCTAGGTGAGACCAAGGATGTTTGGGTCTCATACAGGTATGAGCAGGGGAGAAGATACCTAGAAGGGAATAGCTGGGTCAAATGGAATTTATATTTTTAATTTTTTTGAGGAATATCTATACTGATTTCCGTAGTGGTTGTATTAGCTTACATTTCTACCAACTATGTAGAAGGGTTCCTTTTTCTCCACAACCTGGCCAGAATTTATTATTAGATTTTTATTAGTTTCTTTTTTTTATTTTTTTTTTTTATTTTAAAGAGAATAAAACAGAACAGAACAAAGCAATTCAGAACAAAACAATGGAAGCAGCACAGGATTTCAAAACAAAACAGGAAATCAATAGTGGCTACCATAATGTCTCTTGTTTTCTTTGAAATAGTTGTCCATATCATCACACACAATGAATTCAAACAAAACAAAACAGTATAAAACTGATCAAAACAAAAAGTGAAAGCATTACAGGCCTTCAAAACTAAACAATAGGAAAGTCAACAATGGCTACCATAATGTCTCATTCTCTTCAAAATAGCTGTCCATGCCTTCACACATATTGAAATCAAATAATACAAAACAGACTAAAACCAATCAAAACAGAGAATTAAAGCATTATTGGACTTCACAACAAGATAATAGGAAATCAGCAATGGCTACCATAATGTCTTATTTTCTTCAAAGTAGCTGTTCATATCACCGCACGTAATAAAATCAATTCTTACAAACTCGTTAGGAGAAGTTCTAGGAGTGTATAAGCCTATACATGTACATCTATCCTTTCTGTATTTGAGGGAAAAACAAAACGAAACAAAACAAATTACAAGAAAAACAAGAAACAAGAGACAAATAAATAACAATAACAAAGAGCCCAGAACAATAACAATATAGGCTAGTGAAACAAGGTGGTAGAAACATAACTAAGGTGGTTATTTTGCATAGTTGTCTTCAAAAGAGTTACTCAGATTGCCATATATAAACGTTCAAAATTGATCTAATCCTATGGATATTAACTGTTTTGTTCCCAGGACTAATAGAATTAGTAATACAATCATCTTAGTTACCTTAAGTGTATATGTACAAATTCGTATATTTTTTCTTTTCCCTTCCTTCATTTCTCCTTTTCCCTGAGTTATGTTTTCTCCTTTGAGCAGTTTCTTACCCTTTCACGATATTTATTGAACATTTTGTATCTTATTTGCTCTTTCAGTTTCTTACAGTAGGGAGACAATATGGTATTTACATATGTGAGTTTGATTTATTTCACTTATGAGTATGGTCTTAAGTCATATCCACTTACCTATAAAAGTCTCAGTGTGATCCTTCTTTATAGCTGAGTAGTACTCTATTGTTTAAAAATATCATGTCTTTTGTATCCATTCCTCTGTTGGTGGGCATTTTGGTTGTTTCCAAGATTTAGCTATTGCAAATTGTGCTGCTATAAACTTAGGTGCACATACATCACTGTGGTATGATGTTTTCAGTTCTTCTCGAAATATGCCCAAAAGTGGAATAGCTGGGTCAAATGGGACTTCCAATCCCAGGTTTTTGAGGAACGTCCAGACTGATTTCCACAGTGATTGCACCAGTCTACACTCCCATCAACAGAGGAGAAGAGTTTGTTTTCCCCCACAGCCTCGACAGCATTTGTCATTGGTGGTTTTCTTGATGCTGGTCATTCTTTCTGGAGTGAGATGGAATCTCAGTGTTGTTTTAATATGCACTTCTCTAATGACCATTGATACTGAACATTTTTTCATGTATTTATTTGCCATTTGTGTTTCTTTAGCTGAGAAGTGTGTATTCATCTCATATGCCCATTTTTGGATTGGGTCTTTGAATTTCAGGGGTGTGATTTTTAAGAATTCTTTATATGTTCTAGATAGAAGTCTTTTGTCTGAGGGACAGTTGACCAAGATTTTTCCCAATTTTTAGGTTTTCTTTTAACTATGTTGGTGATTTCTTTTGACGTGCAAAAACTTTTAAATAAGACAAGTTCCCAGTTATTGATTCTGGAAAGTATTTCCCATGAAGTTTGATTTTTGCTCATGAATTCTCTGCCTACCCCTATGTCTTCAAGATTTCTACCTACTTTGTCTTCCAGCAGATTTAGTGTTTCTGTTTTAATATTTAGATCTTTGATCCATGTTGACTTTAGTTTAGTGCATGGTGGTAGGCATGGGCCTAGTTTTAGTTTTTGGCATATGGAAAGCCAGTTTTTCTAGCACCACTTATTAAAGAGGTTATCCTTCTTCTAGTGAACATATTTGGTTCCTTTGTTAAAGATAGGGTGACTGAGTGTCTTTGTAGTTGTGGCTGTATCTTCTAACCTATTCCATTGATCTTCAGGTCGGTTTTTATTCCAGCACCATGCTGATTTTATCAGAGTAGCTTTGCAGTATAACTTTAAGTTGGGGATTGTGACGCCTCCTGCCTTGCCTTTGTTGCCCAGAATGGCCTTTGCTATTCTAGGTCTCTTCTGGTTCCAGATGAATTTTAGGAATGATTTCTGTAGATCTGTGAGGTATGCTAATGGTATTTTGATTGGAATTTCATTAAATCTGTATAACAATTTTGGGAGAATGGCCATTTTCACAATGTTTGTTCTTCCTATCCATGAACAAGGAATGTCTTTTCATTTTCTGAGATCCTCTTCAATTTCTTTTTTCAGAGTACTGTAATTTTCACTGAATAGATCTTTTACTTCCTTTGTTAGATTGATTCCTAAGTATTTCATTTTTCTGCATGCTTTTGTGAAAGGTGTGGCTTCTCTTATTTCTCTCTCAATGAGTTTGTTTTTTTGTGTAGAGGAATGCTAATGATTTTTGGGTGTTGACTTTGTATCCAGCTGCATTACTGAATTTGGTTATTACATCTAGAAGTATTTCAAGGGAGTTTTGGGGGTCTTCAATGTAGAATATCATGTCATCTGCAAATAATGATAATTTAACTTCTTCCTTTCCTTCCTTATTCCTTTTGTTTCTCTCTCTCGTATAATTGCTCTGGCTAACGTTTCCAGCACTATATTGAATAGGAGTGGTGACAATGGACATCCTTGTCTTGTTTCTGGTTTTAGAGTAAAAGCTTTCAATTTTTGACTATTAACTATGATGCTGGCTGTTGGTTTGTGATAGATGAGTTTTATCAGATTGAGGTAAAGACCATCTATTCCAATTTTCTGTAGGGTTTTTATCATAAACGAGTGTTAGACTCTCAAAAGCTTTTTCTGCATCTATTGAAATGATCATGTGATTTTTATCTTTAGCTCTATTGATATGGTGTATTATGTTTATTGATTTGCATATGTTGAACCATCCCTGTATTCCTGGGATGAATCCCACTTGGTTGCAGTGTATACTCTTCTTGAAGACTTGCTGCATTCTGTTTGCTAGTATTTTATTGAGAATTTTTGCATCTATGTTCATTAGGGAGATTGGCCTGTAGTTCTCTTTTTTGGCTGGGTCTTTCTCTGGTTTTGGTATTAGGGTAATACTTATTTCCAGGAGTGAGTTAGGGAGAATTGTTCCCCTTTCAATTTCATCGAAGAGTTTGAGTAGTTTTGGAATTAAGTCTTCCTTGAATTTATTGTAGAATTCAGCAGTGAATCCATCAGGACCTGACTTTTTCTTTGTTGGTAACGTTTTAATTACATTTTCAATTTCATTAATTGAAATTGGGTTATTTAGCAGTTTTACATCTTCTTGATTCAGCTTTGCTAATTCATATGCTTCCAGGAATCTGTCCATTTCTTCTGCATTATCAAACCTATGAGAGTAAAGGTTTTCAAAGTAGATACTGATGATCTTTTGTATTTCCACAAGGTCTGTAGTGATTGCACCCTTTTCATTCCTTATTGCATGAATTTGAGTTTTTTCTTTCCTTTTTGTAATAAGATTAGCTAGGAGTTTATCAATTTTATTTATTCTTTCAAAGAACCAACTCTTTGATTCATTAATTCTTCGTATTGTTTTCTTAGTTTCAATTGCATTAATTTCTGCTGTGATCTTTATAATATCCTCCCTTCTTTAGGCTTCTTTAGGCTTTGCTTGAAATGTGGCATCAGGTTGTTTACTTGTGTTCATTCTGTTTTCCTGATGTGGGAATTCACCACAATAAATTTCCCTCTGAGGACTGCTTTCATTGCAAACCACCGGTTCCAGTAAGTTATATTTGTATTTTCATTGGCTTGTAGATATTGTTTAATTTCTTTGTTAATTTCCTCTGTGACCCATTGATTGTTTAGGAGTGTATTATTTAATTTCCATGTGTTTATGGAGTTTTTTCAGCTTTTTTTTTTGTCATTAATTTCTAGTTTCATGGCACTAAGGTCAGATAATATGCATGAGATAATTTCAATTCTTTTGCATTTACTTAAGCATGTTCTATGGACCAGTATATGGTCTATTTTAGAAAATGTTCCATGTTCAGCTGAGAAGAATGCATATTCTGATGTTTTTGGGTGGAGCACTCTGTGCACATGTACTAAGTCCATTTGTTCACAAGTTTGATTCAGTTCTGTTATTTTTTTGCTGATTTTCTATCTAGTTGATCTGTCTCTTTGTGTCAATGGGGTGTTAAGGTCTCCTGTTATAATTGTGTTATTGCTTATTTGATTTTTCATTTCTAGTAATATTTGTTTTATATATCTGGGTGCTCCTGTATTTGGTGCACATACATTTAAGATTGTTCTCTCTTCCTCTTGAAGTTCGCCTAACTAGTATGTAGTGACCTTCTTTATCTCTTTTGATCAGTCTTGGCTTGAAGTTCACATTGCCTGCAAACAGAATAGCTAACCCTGCTTGTTTTTTTTTGTTTTTTTTTTTTTGAGTTTCTGTTGCATGAAGTATTGTTTTTCATCCTTTGACTTTCAGTCTATGAATTTCCTTTCATGTTAGATGGGTTTCTTGTATACAGCATATGGTTGGATGTTGGTTCTTGATCCATTCTGTCAGTCCGCTTCTTTTATTGGTGAACTGAAGCCATTTACATTAATGGTTATAATTGATATATATATATATATGGTTATAATTGATATAATATATATATATTGGTTTATTTTTGTTATGTTATCTTTCTGCTATTGGTTCTTTACCTTTCCCCTCTGTTTAATTGTTTGCCCTGCTTGGTAGTTTTTTACTGTTGGTGTTCTTGAAGTCATAGTTATTTTTCTGTCTATCTAGAATATCTTTCAGTATTCTTTGCAGGATTGGTTTGGTGGTCATGAAGTTCTTCAGCTGTTCTTTATTGTGGAAGTATTTTGTTTCTCCATCAAATTTGAAGGACTGTTTTGCAGGGTACATCAATCTGGGTTGGAAGTCATTTTTCTTTAGGATTTGAAATACTTCACTCCATGCTCTTCTTGATTTCATTGTTTATGTTGAGAAGTCTGCTGTGATTCTGATGGGCTTTCCTGTATAGGTGATCTGTCTCTTTTCTCTAACAGCTTTTAATATTTTGTTCTTATGCTGAATTTCTAAGATGTTCATTATTATATGTCTGGGTGTAGACTTATTTGGGTTATGGCTCATTGGAGTTCTATATGCTTCACTTATCTGTATGTCAGTTTCATTTCTCAAGTTTGGGAAATTTTTGGCTATTACTTCTGCAAATAGTCTTCTGATATCATTTGTGACGTCATCTTCATTTTTATTTACACCTATCAATTGTATATTGTTTTTCTTTGCATCATCTTGCAACTGTTGAATTGTTACTTCCTGATTCCTTGTTATTTCTAAAAGATCTTTCCTTTCCTGTTCACTAGCTGCAATCTTGTCTTTGACATCTGAAAGTCTGTCTTCACATTCACTGAGGTGGAATTGCCAGCTTCTGATGAAATTTTTGATTTCCTGGATATCTCTTTGAATCTGTTTCATGTATTCTGTTTCTTATATTGTTCATTCAAGGTTTCCAACTTTTTGCAGTGCTCCTTAATTTTTTTTAACTATGTCTTCTTTAGATGTGTTCAGTATTTCTTTTATTATGTTTATTATTTCTTCTTTTACCTGGGAGATTATTTCTGATCTGAGTTCCTTTACAACATCATGGAGTTGTTTCTTCACTTCAGTTTCTATAATTTCAGAAGTTTCAGGTATATGGCTTACATTGTCTTCTATGTCTATGTCTCCTAGGCTTGTTGGGAATGGGCTGGAAGTTTGAGATTGCATTTTGCTCTTTTGTTTTGCCATTGTCCTGTATTTCCCTGGAGAAGCTGAATGCAAGGTCTCAGTTGCTTCCTGGGTTGAGCATATATGTCTGTACTGCAGGGAGTTTCCTCAGTTGAGTGGAGGTCATTAGTCAGGCCTTCCCAGGTCCCTAGCAGCACTCAAAGCCTCCTCAAATGTGGAGAGTATGCTGGGTGAACCTTCAACACACCCCACATGGTGCTCCAAAGTGCCCAGGCTGCTTGAGGTTGCTGGGTCAGACTCTACCAGGTTCTGAGTGGCATACCAAGGCTAAACAGCTTGATGGAGTATGCTACACAGGCCTTCAGCTCATGCCACATGGTGCACCAAAGCTCCCCAGCTGCTTGGAGTCACTGGGTGGGGCCCTACTAGGTTCCAAGTAAGGAGCCAAGGTTGCATAGCTAGGTGGACTTTACTGTGCAGGCCTATGTCTCTTGCCGCTCAGCACAGGAGGGTCCCCTGCCACTCAGGGTCACTGCCCAGGGCCTAACCAGGATTCGATCAACCTATCTGAAGGTCTGTGGCTGTTTGGGGACACTGGGTAGGGCCCTATCGGGTTCCAAGCCAGCTGCCGAGGTTGATGGCTGGGTGGAGTTCACTGTGAGGCCTTCAGCTTGCACCCTATTATTAGATTTCTTTTAAGATAGCCATTCTTTCTGGCATAGATGGTATCTGAGTGTAGCTTTAATTTGCATTTCTCCAATGACCAGCAACAATAAGCATTTTTTCATGTATTTATTGGCCATTTGTACTTCTTGTGAGAAATGTCTATACATTTTGGTTGCCCATTTCTTGATTGGGGCTTTTATTCTGGGAAGTCCAATTTTTTTTTTAGCTCTTTATATATTTTTGATGTGAAAGTCATCATATTACAAGGATACATGCATACCTACATTTACAGCAGCACAATTCATAATAGCCAGATCTGGCTATTCATATACATCTGAAAATGATGTATATGTCCCTCATCATAGGAATGGAAAGGAAAATGTGGTATATATACACAATGGAGTACTATGCTACCATAAAGAGAGATAAACTTGAGGCATTCATGGGTAAATGGATGAAAGTGAAATAAGCAAACATACATGCTTAAATATCACATGGTTCCTATTATATGAATATATACATGTATCAAACTAGACGTGAGATAAATAAGAAGTAGGAAAAAGTTCACATACTTCCCCAAATTACGTATCCTGTTGTTTCAAAAATATTTTTAATACATATACTAACTTGCTTCATTTATACTACTAGTTTATATTAGTTCACTGAAGAGACAGTTTTGTGCTTTCATCTGTTTCTCCTGTTAGAATCTTCTTAGCCTATGTCTTGTATTCTCTCTATTTTGAATATTCTTATTTTCTTATTATTTATTATGAATTTTTTCATAAAATAAAAAAGTATTGGGGTAGCTAAATAAGTGGAGCATAGTGTCTTCTTGAATATGTCCGTAGGAGCTGTGTAAGCTTTTCAAGCTTGAACTGTCCTCAAGATAAATCTCTTTCACATGGTCTGAGCCACCTGAGGCTCAGCATCAAGGAAATTCTAGGAAATTTGTTACCTAATGCTAAGGCTTGTTATCCTTGCAGTGCCCTTATGGAACACCTCGACTTTCCTGACCATCCAGGGCATTTGTCTGGACAGAAATGATTTTCCAGATGGATAGAGATGAAGAAAAAAAGCCAGCAATCACTTCTCCTGTTCCATCATCTACCTCTCAGTCAGGATCTACTTTCCCACACATATCTATAATCACATCAGCAAAATTGTACAGCTGCGAGTTGAAAGTTTCTATGCACACTTCAGTTTTGTGAGAGCCTGTGGTTAACTTAAGCATAGCACAATTCCCTCATGACTTCGTGTACTGCTTATTTCAGTTGCATGTTTAGCACAAGCAAAGGAAACTCCTGAGTCTTAAGTACCATTTAAGACACCCAAAACAGACTGTTGAGAAAAACTTGGTCTCAGGTTGGGGGCTAGTGTCTGTTTTATTTCTATAAAATAAAGAGGAAATGAGTTCATACATCATGTCTGTGTCCCATTAGGTTTTTGCATTCCATTCTAAGGTCTGGGCCAAATACTGTCTCCAAGAAAATTTGGGAAAAGCAAATTAACTATTTCACATTCCTTCTTAAACATCCTGTTCTGAGCAAACTAAAACTGTGAAAAAGTGATATGCTGTCTAGTCAAACCTAATCTTGAATATAAAATTAAATTAAATTAAAATCCTCATTCATTTGCAGTCCGTATTTTAACTAGGTGGCAGAAAATAAGTCTATTGCTCTAGGAGCTTCTGAAAAACTCACCCAATTATTCTGCATAACTTGTCACAACAAGCTGAGAATTTCAGTTACCAAATTTACAAAGTGAGATTTAGTCTAGATCTCAGGTTCTCAGTTTTGCCAGCTTAAGGCCACTTATAGTTTTGCAAGAAAGCCATTGCCAACAAAACAGGGCCTCAGATGCTCAGGAACTAGCCATGCTGCCAACTGAGTTGCTAGATGCCATCATCAGTTGTGGAATCTGTTTAAAATTAAATGTATGATTCCTCCTGGACTTCTCCAACTACTGGATAAACACTTCTAATATTTTTATTTTAAAGAGGATAAAACAGAATAAAACCAATCAAAACCAACCAGTGTAAAAGACATAGGACCTCAAAACATTACAAAATCAATGATAGTTACCATAATGCCTTTTGATGTCTTTAAAATAGCTGCAGATAACTTCAGACATAGTAAAAATCAAATAGAACAGAATAGAATAGAAACAATAAAAACAAAACAATGAGCGCAGTAAAGGACTTCAAAACAAGCCAATAGCAAATCCAAAATTGCTACTGTAATATATCTTGCTATCTTTAAAATAGCTGCTCCTGCCATCGAATTTGACATAATCAAACAAAACAAAACAGAATAAAACCCAACCCAACAAAACAATGGAAAGAAATAGGACCTCAAAACAAGACCATATGGAACCAACAATGGCTGCAAACCTCAGAAGGAGATCCCCCGCTAGATGCCACACTGCTTACCACTGAACCTATGATCAGACCACTGGCCCTAGACCTGAAATATTAGTGAAACAACAAAGCACTACAGGCACCCAATTACATTTTACCTCCATAGCTATCATCACAGCCTGTGTTTCTCCGGATAAGCCGGTCACTTACGGTGTGCGTGTGGGTGGGGGAGGGAATTGGTACTTCTTGTTTGTCAGCCTACACACCAGAAGGGGCTGCAGTCTGTCTGTTCCAGCCCAGCAGCAGCCCGCCCATGGCACTGGTTCCTAGACTGGGCTTGCTTGCCAGTGTGACCTTTTTCTCTCTACCCCTGGTCCGTGAATGACTGAATAAGCACTTGTAGAGCTTGTTTTATAGTTTGTCTTTGAGGATCCTCTTCCTAGCCAGGGACCCAAGTTTGGGAAAACATTGTCCAGGTAACATGAGAGGTCCTTCCCAGTTTCAAAATTCTCTAAGTCTTTAAAATGAGGATCAATGAGTAAGCCACGAGTTGCCTGGACACACCCATCCTTTAAACAGACCTTAATGAGAGGGGAGTCAACCCCTGGATGATCTGCCCACTCAGGACCAGCTAATACTGTCCTAATAGTAAGGGGAAAACAAAGAAAAACTTTCAGACTTGAGGAAGTAGTCATTATTTGAGTTTAAATCTTTGTACTGTTGTTTCCTTCCAAATGGTTTTGGCATAAAGTGTTAAGGAAAATAGCTTTTTTGCTCATTTCAATGACACTTTTTGAATATAAGAGATGGACAGACTATTCTTCTCCATTATGCCTCAGATGTTGCATCATAAAACTCTTGAGCTCGGAGAGTGTCAACGGCCTTACACAATGAGAAACAGTCATTCTCCTGAAATTTAAGAGAAAGAAGAAGAGAAGAAGAGAAAGAAAAAAGGCCCATGCACAAACTGAAAGATTCTAGAGCTTCTTTCCTCAATCAGTGTTCTTTCATACTGGGACAGAAGCCTGGACTCCATGTTAATTTCCTCGGTCTCTTCACGACACATACAGAATTTCTAGACATATGTGGTAGCAACTCATTATTATCAAACCTTCATTAGTGCAAAAAATCCACACTAGTGCTTTGAGCTAGGAAAGAGTGTCACTGATATCAGCAGCCCTTTTCATGACTGCTAGCATGCTCGCTGTGCTGTTTCTGGGGCAGAAGACTTACCGTGTGTTTCAGCTTGTCTATTCTTATTAAGAGATTTACTTTACTATTGCCTGACTTTTAAAGACAAAAATTGATTTCTTTTCTCCATGTAGTCTATGAAATTTTACTCATTTTATAACAGGAATAGTTCTGCATATTCATCAGTGTCTCATTGAGATCCTAAAGTGATTTTATACTTCTTTTTTGAGTCTAAATGTAAGGCATTTTTATAGTCTAATTCATGTACTTTTCATTATACATCATTAGTCCTTGTTTTTTTTTCCCAAGGCATCTTAAGCAAAGTTGTCCTCTTTCCTTGATGCTACTTCAGGAAAATGCTTCATGTTTTCAAATTAAATATTTTATTCATCCAACATTGTAGACCTTCTTCCCAGGATGATAACTCATTTCCTCATGGCTTCCAGCATAGTCTTTGCTTGTACTATATTATTTGTTTATTGGGTTGATTTTGTGTTACTCCCTCAGGGAATTTCTAGATATTAGATATTCCTGAAACATTGACTGTGTTCATTATCATCATCATCATCATCATCATCATCACTACCATTATCTCTGTCACTATGAAGCTTCAATCTTGCTATAAAATATCAAATGGATTTCTGATGTCAGAAATGCAAAAGACTTGGCCTGGGGTATGACTCAGAGGTAAAGTTCTTGCCTAGCATGTGCAAGGCCCAGTGTTCTATCTCTACTGCTGAAGAAGAAAAAGAAACAAAAGACCACTTGCTGTTTTCCACATTTATTAACAGTATTCTGAAACTTGAATATGAGACAAACAAGTTTCCTTGTGTTTGCAGGAAGTAAAACATGCTCATAGCAATGAAGCTTTTCCTTCAACTCCTACCCTGGGCAGCATCTTCAAATGTAAAGGTGAAGAAAGAGGGAAGCTCATTTATAAACCCTACTTCTTGCTGAGGATTACAACTGGATATTCTGGGCTAATTTTCACCACAAATCCATGAAACAGGTGTTATTGGATACATGCCTTCTCATTTCTTTATCCTTAGTTGCTCAAGTTTGACTTCTATCATCTCTAGTTCATGCAAAACTCCTTCATTTGTTTGTTTATAGCTTCTTATCACCATACATCACTCCAACTTCTCCCCACACTCCAGAGGCAATGTGTTAAACTCATATTTGAATGTATTCTTGTAATAGATAATGCTCCGTGCGTATGTATTTTTATTTACAGAAATTAATTCTAAGGCATTTTTTCACATTTTAATCTCTGAAATAAAAATCTGTCTTAGAATTAATGACATATCATAGGGTAATTGGCATTTTGTTTGTTTGTTTTTATATATATATATTTTAAATTCTATTTTAAAGATAGTAAAATCCAACAAAACATAACAGAACAAAGCCAATCAAAACAAGGCAGTAGAACTGGTACAGAACTTCCAAGCAAGATACTAGGAAAGCAATAGCTACTATAGTTTATCTTGCTATCTTCACAATAGTTGACCATTCCATCAGGTATAGTAAAATTAAACCAAAAGCAAAACAGAATAAAACCAATAAAAACAGAATATGAAATAAAACAGAAAAAAAATTAACCAGAGTAAAGCAAAACAATGAGAACAATACTGGGCCTCAAAGATAAGACAGAAGGGAATCCCTCATATTTGCTACATTGCATACTGTCATCTTCTAAAAAGATACTCAGACTGCCAGCTCCAGGCCTGCAAAATCAACCAAACAATGCAAGTGTTTAGTTGCTTTATGCACCTTAGTTGCTATCAACTTAACTGGTCCTCTGAACCAGCAGGTTGCTTATGCTGGTGGGTGGGGGTGATGGGGTGTCCTTGATTCTTAGCCTACTCACCGGTAGGTATATAGGAGGCACAGATCTTTCTCTTCCTGGAGTCTGCACGTCATGCACCACTCACCAGGAAGGCAGGCTAGCTGTCTTCTGGTTGGAACCCTCCTGACCCAACATGGCAGGTTCATTGGGAGTCATGGTTCATTCTCTTCCTGGGGTCTGTGCCAGTCGTGTGCCACTCACAAAGAAGGCAGGCTAGTTGTCTTTGTTTGTTTGTTTTAGTGTCACATAAAAAGAAAATGCACAGTATGCTAGGTGGCATTTAGATTTGATGAAACATTGCATCCTATTTCTTAATTTTCTCCTGTCATCATACCAGTCTAAGATCATGTATGTTGCTATGTACTCATGTAATCTGTTGCTTTTAATTGGTACTTTGGGGTGGGATTTGACACACTTTATCCGTTTCCAGAACCTACCAGGTTGACCTCAGCTGTCTAACACCACTAACAGTGCTAGAATAGTATTCTTATACTACCCGTTATGAAACATTATAAGCATTCTATAGGGATTGTACATCTAGGATAAAATTGGTGACTCATAAAGTTTTAAAATAGTAATTTAGCCACACAGAGCCAGACTGTCTCCAGAATAGCTCCATTATGTTCCTATCAGCAGTACATGAGCGTCTGTGTGCCCTTTTTCCACCAACACTTAACACTATTCAGCTTTATAACATTATGTATAAGAAAAGTTTGCACAGGTACATTCTGTGCTCTTTTATCAAGATGAAATAGATGTAGCTAGTGGTACCAGTACCTGGGACAGTACCAAGTTGCCTCAGTAACCATGCAGAGGAACTATATGGTTTCTTAGCCTATATATCTTCAGTCATTTAGGAATGTTCTTTAGCATCTCTGGACATCGCTATTCTTATTAGAGGGTGTTGTTACTTTTCTTGTTCCTGAGGCAAAATATTCAACACCCAAAGTTATAGAAGGAGAGATTTATTTGGTTCACAGTTTATAGAGGTTTCAGTTCATAGTTGGCCAGCTCCAAGGCACAGTGGCATGGCAGAGGGGCATCACAAAAGACAAGCAGCAGCAGCAGCAGCAATAAGCAAAAATTGACAAGCAACCATCAAGGAACACACAGCTCTTTCTGTCTCTTATATTTTATCCAAAATACCCTTAGGGCAGGAAGCACTCACACCCTTAATTCCAGCACTAGTGAATCATTCCCAGCATCACATCTTTCATCCCAGCAGCACACACCCTAGATCCAGCCACCTCTGAAAACCCTCACTTATGACCTCATGAGGCTTTGGGGGGACATCTAGATATAAGCCATAGCAGAGGGCTGCATGTGATGATGTCCATGGATTTCCAAATCTATAATTTTCTAGCTCTTGAATACTTTTTAGTCCACCAACACCAGTTGTTTCTGATGGCATCCAAGTGCCTCCATGGGCTTGAAGATGGTAAAAATGAAAAAGCTCTTCTCTATATCTTTTCATCTAACTGACAAAAAAGCCTAATGAATAGTCACACACACCCACACTCAGTATTATCTCTTTCCATATGAGTTTCCTTTCTTGGTCTCTCCTACCCTCCACTGTGACAACACCCTGATTAAAGACAAGATCTGCAGTGTACTTTTGCAAAACCCAGAGCATGCTATGTTAAGCTGTGTTCCAGCCTGAGAAAATGTTATTTCCCCTCTTCTGGTGAGAGATGGATAAAATCATCTCACTGAGGCCAAGTCCAAATGAAAACAGCAGTACTCAAGAGAGAAGAAGTCAAAGATTTTTCCTCAATCATTTCTTGAGCAAGGATAGGGAGCCGAGCAATGAAGTTGGGAATTTCTTCAGGAGACCTACAACTGAATGATTAGTCTACACCTGTTTTTCTCTCCATTGAGAGAAAGACATACTCCTGCATTTCAGCCAGCAGGCCAGCAGGAACTTGGTGTACATCCACACAAGCTTCTCTTCTGACGGTTCCCTAATGGAGATGCAACATTCTCAGGGCTCACAAGTGCAAACCCATCAGACCTTTCCTGTGTCACCTTCTTGTCAGCTTTCCAAATCTCAGAAACCTGGAGAGGCCGTGTTTTTGTTTTTTTGGCTGAGTTACAGCTCCCTCTTATCAGTAAGACAGATGAAGCCCAGTGCGAGGTTTCACAGTGAGGTGTCCCCTTTCCCTGATTCCAGTTCACAGAGGTGGTAATTTATTCTGTCTCCTGAGTTCATACAGCTGCATTCTGAGCACCCAGAGCATCTCAGTCTTGGCTTTTTTAAAGGGCAGGGTAGGAATTGTTACTGAGTTGTACTCAAATAGATTCTCATGCAATTCACCCATCTTGGTAATCTAATCAAAGGACAGTGCTGGCTATTAAGCCTTCTGCATGAGCTATCCTTACAGTCCTCTGTTAATAGCAGGATTTTCTCTTCTCCCCTTAATAACCAATTTGAGAGATTTATTTTACTCCCACCATAACTCCAGATTTGCTTACTGCAAATTGCTGCATAGTCAGTTTGCATCAGCCCTTCTGGGGCCTGGATAGAAAATCTAGTATCAACCCACAGGGAATATTGCTTTAACTGAGCTACAGGACAGTGGTTTCATAGTTTTAAGTTCCAACATGCTTGTATTCAGTTACTCTTCAGGGTCATTGCTAGCATGTACCCTGTGCTGCTCAGCTTGCAGGGAAATGCTCTAGTCTGGAGATTCATTGCTTCTTTGTTGAATTTTAAACTATAATATGGTATAATAGAATAAGCAGAGTACTGGGAAGCCCCAACTTTACTGATCACATAACAGAAATTGTAGCCAGCCTCATATTGGTTTAGGCAAGGTTTTTACCAAAGGGTTTTCTGAGAAAAACAAAATTAAGGTATTTCAAGCTCTTTTTTAATTTTGAAAATGGCAGGTAGGAGATTATGGATCCAATCAATAGAATAAGCATACTAAGTCTCTGGAACAAGAAATGATATACATATATATTCAAATCCTATCAGTCCGTTTTTGGGGAAGTTACCTAACTTCTGAGTTTCAGTTTCCTCATCTGCAGAAGTGAAACTTATTGTACTATCTCATAGCATTATTTGGGGGACTAAATGAGATTGCATTGCAGCACTTGGGATAAGGTAAGTGGAAAAAAGAAAGATAATATTTTTTAGGCTATGTGGAGGGATGCAAGGATGAACTCAGAAAATGAAATGAAATTTAGATCTGGCAAGGGGATGAGCTGTAACAGAAAGGCTTAACTTAGGAATGGGACGGCAGTCAGAAGGATGACAACTTAGCAGCAGGCTAGATGAGTTCCAGGAAAGGTTAGAGCCTTTGAATTAGGTGTGTTGAGCTACAGCAGGAATGTGACATATTGCAGCTAAAGGGAAAAAAAAGTTCAGCTAGAAAAGATTGAGAATTAATTGTGAAACTGCCTATAGAGAACCAGCCATTGTGGTCACTGCAGCCAGTGAGTCGTTCTGATAGAACCGTCTGACTCTTATTTGCCTGGAAACACTGCTACCCCAAGATTTAACTGTAGGTGACTAAATTCATGTTGCATTAAAGACTCAAAACCAAAATGAAAAATACATTATAATGCTGTCATTTTGTCTATGTTTATCCAAATTGCCAAGCACCAAGCTAAGGAAGTTAACATCCTTCATGTTAAATTTTCACAACACTATGAAATTTGCATTGTTTTCCTTTATTATGCATGAAGAACTTGAAGCTCAGAGAAGCCGAGTGATTACCCAGGGCCATATAATCTGTAAGTGTTAGAGCTGGAATTCCTCTCTAAATCTGACGTTGCAGTAACCATGTTCCTAACAATTACATTACACTTACTTCCTCATAGAGAAAGAAGAAACAACAGCCAAGGGTTTCATATGCTACAGTTCTACTCTCTGAGATTAGAAATGGAAAGCTGCAGTGGTGGAGCTTCTGCGGGGAGGATCTTGGGCCGCCTCACCACAGTCCCCCCCAACTTAGACAGATATCAGGCCAGGTCCACATTTACCTGTCATAGCACACACAGGGTCAAGAGCCCATGGTCCTTTTAAGGGCCCACAGACATATTTTAACTCATGATGAAACCAAAAGGAAAAATGAGTATAATTTATATTGATGGAGTTGTAAAGGTTAATTTTTAATCCTTTTTTTTATAGAGGAAGGGACACACAAAGACAAAAGTATGCAGAACCAATGAAAATCATATTGTGGTCCTACAAGCTTTTTTTTTTTTTTTTTTTTGAAACAGGTAGTGCAGAGTGGCCTTGAACTCAGTATGTAACCTAGGTTGACTTCAAACTCACAGTGATGCTCCTGCCTCAGCCTCCCAAGTGCTGGAATTACAGGCATGCACTACTATACCTGGCTAAGCTTTTTTAATTAATTCAGGAAGTGTGTGGTGTGTAAATGCAGTCTTTTCACAATATAGCTTTCTCTTTCACTCATTTGGGAGAGTTTCACTCTAGAAACCCTTAGGCAGAAAGCATGCATCTTTTGGCAAGCTGTTCTTTTTGATTAACATGAAAATTGATACAAATATGTCCAAATTCTTAAAGATTTATAAATGTGACCAGGTACTTAAAGCTATAAACACACATGCTGTACCCAAGAATTTTGTACCTTAACATGTCCACTGACAAATTCTAAAGCACCAGTTCTAAACCAACCCAAGGAAGTTCTCTGCAGATATACAAAGTAAACACACAAATATATATACACACACATACATGCACACAATTTCCCAATAGACAAGGAGCCAAAAAGATCAAATTGTCATCCCACAAACAGTTCAGAAAAGAAAAATCCCAGATCTGGAGCCCAATCTGTAGTAGGTAAATGAAAGAAGCAAGAGGGAGTAGAAAAAAGGATAAAATTATGCGAATTAAACCAATCTTTACTTTTCAAGTTCTAAAATCAGAGTGCTTATTAATGACAGATCCCAGTGTTTGCAAATTAGGCAGTGCCTCCCCCCTGCCCCTTGAATGAATCTAGATCTACACAACTTAGCAATAGCATCAAATTTGATCTTCTTTGACCCAGATGATTGAGTTGGGAGGTAAGAGGGAGAAAAGGAGCAGGTAAAAGCATTGTGGGGCTTCCAAGGTGAAAAACAAGTTTGAATCAACTGAAAAGACAGAGAAAAAACTATCCAGTTAATTAGACCCTTTTCACCTCTTTCCTTCTCCCTTCACAGAGCACACCCCATCAAAATAGTTGAAAGAAAGGGATTATGCACCCTGTTCTTCAAAGTCAAGTTATTTTTGGTTAATTGGGGATGAAAATGTGAAGCAACCTCGAGGCAAGGTTTTTTCAAGTCTTGCCTCTTTGGGATCAGATGCTAACCCCATACTGATAAAAAGATGTATACTTAAAACACAGTTTGGGGTCTAAATATGGTTCTTGTAGTGTTCATTTAACTAGAATGTTGAGGGGTTTGGAGGTTACAGTTCAGTGACTCATCCCAGGAAGACATAATGAGAAGTAGTAACTTGGTATAATAAGAAGTAGTAACTTGTGTCTGACATTGTGCTAAGTACTGTTTGTGCGATGATCATCACAACTTCCAAAAGTAGGTGCTGCTTTTACAGAAATAGAATTTTACAGAAAAAGGAACAAAAGGTTGGAGTTATTAAGTAATTTACCTAGTCCTAACAGATAGTAAGTAGTTTAGATGCGTTGTACTCAGATCTGACATTTTTGTCTACTTTACACAGTTTTTTTTTCTCATTACTATTCATTTTTCCCAAATGTAAGTATTAGAAATAATAGGACAATGTGTATTTTCTGCATAAAACCTTTCTCTTATCCTTGGTTATTTTTAAACCAAATTTACAATAGTAACATGTTTGGATCAGCTGAACACGGTAGCACATCCCTGTAATCCCAGCACTTGGGAGACTGAGGCAGGAGGATGGCTGTGAGTTCAAGGCCAACCTGGGCTACAAAGTCATTCAAAGCCAAAGATGTTTGGATCCAGTGATTTAAAATTGTTTTTGGCTCTCACTGTTTACAGGGTGATCTAAATAAATGGCAAATGCCTAATTGTTTAAAAAATTATTGCAGTAAAAAGCACATTGACATCAGTCCCCTCAGACCACTCCCTTTCACTTTGAATACATTTATTCCATGATTCCCATCACTTTCTGAAGCAGTTCTGGAAATCTTCTGTCATGTCTTTATGAGGTAGGATCATGCTGCTGCGGAGTGCCATCCTGCAGAAAGGCAGGCTCACGGAGACAGTGCAGTGTGTTCGCATCCACCTTATTCACTGGATCTGGTGCATGAAATTTTTGGCTCTTCCCCAAAGTCAAAATGACCACAAAAGGCAAATGTTTTGAATTAGATTCAGGACATGGAGGCAGCCACAACAGAGAAATTTAAGACATAAAAGGGGACTTCCAGAACTGCCTCAGAAAGCGGTAAGAATGGTAGGGTGTGTTAAAGCAAAGATAGTAATTTGAGGGACATTAATGGTAATGTGTCTTTTATAACACAATAGATTTTTTAAGGTTTAGACATTCACTGTATTTTCCGATCTCACTTTATATTGCTGAAGCACATTTTAAAGTGTTTTGCTGATTGAGATAGGGAATGTGAATGTAAAAGTGACCTATTTTCAACACCATTTCATATCTTTTTTGACATTGTCTACCTGACAATTGCGTTTGGCTACTGTCTATTCACCATTCCATGTTCAAGTGCAAAGATCCTTAGGAATCCCATTTCAGGGGCCAATAGTATTCTAAGTTCTTGGACACCCTGGATCATAATGGGTTCCAGAATCTGTTCCTGGGCTAGATAATCTCTAGACCTCAGGCTTGGGGCATGTGTGGGAGGTTGGAGGATATGGTAGGAAAATAAAAATTTTAGGCAAAGAAGTTATTAGCAGTTTTTTGATTCTTACTAGAAAGTACCCAGATCTCCTACCCATTTCTCCCAAGAAAGATTCATGATTTAGTTATCAGATCCTTTCCTTTGCCATAGAGAGAGCTTTGTATGGACAGCATGCTATTGCTTTGTGTCTAGATGAGTGTTATTACTGTGGGGAATCTATCTTTTTGGTCTTAGTGCTCTGGTTACTGTTTTTAAAACCCTTGAAGTCTTGCCCTAACCCTTCACCAGCTTGGGCCAAGCCCTTTAACTGCTGTGCCCCAGTCCCTCAATTAAACCCAATTAAACAAAATGGGGAGATTAGGTTCCTAGAAAAAGTCTCCATAGTCCTATCCAATTCTAACCCCCTTTTTCTACCCCAGCTTGCACTCCCACCTGTGAGACTTTCAAGTATGAAACAGGATTAATCCATCAGCTCAGCTGCGCTGGGACAGGGAGGGAGGCTGGGAGGAAGTATCAGTGATACTGCACTCCAGTGAGCACTGAAGAGGCTCCATTCATGAGCCAACAAAACCTGAGTGAAGCCTCAGACTTCATCAACCAAGGAGGCTCTAGCAGCAGGAACAAAGAAAATCAAAGTCTCACTGGGCAGTGCAGGCAAAACCTCTGTGTTCTTCCTTAGACCCAAGCCCACTGGGTGTCCAGCAGACAAGAACTACAGGGTGGGGCGGGGGGACACTGCATACACACACGCATGCATGCATGCACGCACAAACACACTGGAGTGGGGAATCAAAATTTTCTAGAAGGAAAGGGAGAACAAAGCTGCAAAAACAAAGCACCCACAAAATTAGGCATAGCTGATGTGATTGAACAAGAGCCTAATTTTAACATTACTATTTAGGCTGTTTTTTTCAGTGAAGATATTTTTCACACCTACTAAACAAGGACTGCTTTGACCACATTCAAAATGAAACTATTGCAAGGACCTCTGCATAAAATCTTTCAGAGTGCTGAAGTTACTTAAATTTCTTAACATAATATTTGGTGCCATACACAGCCACAGCATGTCTAACTAGGCAGATTTTTAATTATAATATTCTGACATCTAGTGAAGCAATCAGAGATTATATATAGCTCTACTTTATAAGTCATTTTGTAAGTGAGAAAATTGGCATTGAATCTTCTAGCTGCTAATTATAACTACAGTATGCTATTATAATCACTTAGACCAACTTTGTCACAGGATACCCTTGTTCCTAGATGATGGTGGTGGGAATGAACAGATTGTCCTTCCTCCTTCCCTAGGAAAGTGCCAGGAGGTGGAAGGAGAACTAGGATATCACAACAACCAGTGACTGTACTGGATTAGGAACCCCTTTCAGTGCTAGTATAAATGCCACAATCCGTATCTTTATCAGAAGTTAAAAGCACCTGGAAGATTGGGTTATTATTAGTATGTCTCACACAGTTAAATAATTACTTGCTTTTTTTTTTAAATTTTTTGTACTTACATGGTTTTTATCATGAGACCTTCTGTTGCCCCATGCTACTATAAATTGCATCTCTCGGAAGGCACAAACAAGTCTGACTCAGTTCACACGTGAGTATAGTATTAGCAGCATTTCAAATAATGGGCAAAGTCATAACAAAAAAAGACACAAAACTGTTGCAGAATTTTGTGAGGTCTTCACATAAGACATTTTCTAAGGGCTCTAAAGCAAATAGTTTTGGCCAAAAAGACTATTTTAAAAATGAGAAGAGTCCTGCAAATAAAGAATATACTCTGTTATGTTCAGTTATTTCTCCCCCAAGGAATGGGTAAATTATGTAGAGTTAAAATTACTTCAGTTGCTATGACCAGTAAATGACAGGCATTGTTCTTTTCTTTAAAATATGATACCTTTAAAACATGATACCACACCTGTTTGCCACCCCTTGCAGATGTTTCTTTCTCTTCATTGATTTCAGCTATCTTCCTTCTTCGTGTTTCTGTTTGTGATTTGTTCTTACCTGTGAACTCAGTGACCCTTGTTATTCTACCTAGTTGCCCTTTGTCCTGCCCCATTTCTTTGGTGTTTCCCCTTGACTGTGACCAAACCCACCATTTGTCACTCTTCAGTACTTTTCAGTCCAGAGCTCTGACTTCCCAACTCAGTAACTTTCCAGCGCTGGATCATTTCAGCCATCATTTCTCACAAATGAGTGCTTTGGGGAGACAAGAGCTTTTAGCAGCACTTTTCTCACCATCCCCATGGAGGGTCCTCCCACGAAGTGAATGTAGGTCCCTCCTCCCCATCACCACAGAAGGACTACAAGCTATTGTCCAGGCTTATGAGCAGAGCAAAGGGCATTGATGCAACCATAAATCTGATTTAAAGCTCCTTGTGGAGAAAGAGCCTTCTGCTGGCTCTCACCTTCCCCCTATAGTCTATTTCCCAGTGAAAACACATCTTCCGTAGACCTCAACACCCTTGTATTCACCTCTTCATATCTAAAAACACTTCCTGTTTTGTGGCAGGTTTTATCCAAAGGGACAAGAGACACACAGTGGGCACAGCTTGCATGTGTTATGGTTTGTGTCTAGATGCCCCGCCAAGGCCTGATACGGCCATAGGGCTTTTTCAGAGGTGGCTGAATCTAGAGTATGTGATGCTGTGATTAAGGGTGTGTGATCAGTAAATCAGTCCACTGATTGGTTTGGCATAGTTCTGTCTAGGATAAGGGTGTGAGTGCTACACCCACCTTAGGGTGGGTATTCTGCATACAATATAGGGAACAGAAAGAGGCTTGTCTCCCCCACCCCTTGTTGCTGTCTTCCACCCCCAGGAACTGTTGCCCCTTTGCCATGCCACCTTGTCTTGGTGCCAGCTGATTATGGACTGAAACCTTTACAAACTGTGAGCTAAATAAATCTTTCTCCCTTTAATTTTGGGTGTTGGGTATTTTGTTTCAGCAATGAGAAAAGTAACTAAGACAGCATGTTTGCAGAGTTGAACAGATGGCCATGAAAGGACAGCAGATTTCTTATGTGAGATTGCAGCAGAAGTGGACCTATGACTGGAATGATGATCCTCAGAGGGTGTTCTACAGCTCACAGGAGGCTATCAGGGCCCGCCTTGTCACTGTAATGGACTGAAGCTTGTGTGGGTGAGTGTGTGTGTGTGTGTGCATGTGTGTAGAGGGAAATCTTCATATGTAGAAGATGCAGTAGGTAAGTCATGAAGCTTTTCCAATAATCAAAAAAGTTTCAGAGATTGGCTAAAATTATAGTCTGTCCAGGAACTGCCACTGAGTTCAAAGGTCTTCTGAAAATGGTTAGTTCCTCCTGTGATACACAGGGATGCAGAGAAGATGCAGATGCACCAGTGGCCATTGCCATCCTTTCAGGCCCTAAATCCTAACTCTCCTGACATCATTAGGGTAAAATTTTCCACACCTGAGACTGACACAGAGCCTCCAAGCCCGGAGAGCTGAGGGCAAAATTGTTACCGGCGCATGAAATTACTTGGGTTCTGAGTACTTCTCTACTGGTTTCCCTAAGACTGCTCCTAGTTCATCCTGGTTAGTTTCTCAGGTATAGACAAACCCTTAATGAACATATTTAGGGGTGATTTTCAATCTACTTCACAGATGTGTAATCACATCCCATGTGTGTGCATTTTAGTAGTCTACCAAACTATTTTTCCACAGACATACAACATGTCTTCCTGTGGCTCCAGACCTTGCTATGTTTTCTAATCCTCTGATCTTTTAGTAGAAACAAATGAACAGAAGTCACATCTACCAAAAGGCACAGATGGGAACCAAACTGTGTATTCCATCCACTGTGGACACTCAGAATTCACTTTATGCCTCCTTCTTACACTGCATGCACATAAGCAGCTGGGATGAGACCTGAATCCCCACACAGCAACCTTTTGAACAGTAAAGGAATCAAATAAGAGATGAAAAGAGCTGCAAATGAATGTATGAACTGAAAAGTTAGCACCACTAGCTCACAAGTAGGGCAGGAAGCAAAGTTTCTATGGCTCCTCTCTCTGAGGTTAGCTGATTATTCTGGAGTATCCCTGGTCAGCAAAGTCTCCTCGCAGCCTTCATTATACCAGGTCCCCAAGTGTGGGTGTAGGAAGAATAAATGAGGAAGACACGGTGCTTGAACACCAGGACCTCACAGGGGAGGCAGACACACTGTCTTGCCAGCAAGTGATTCCTGGAATAAGTTATGAGATAATGGCTGGCAAGGAGGAGAAGGGACATTAGGTATTACCTGGAGACGCATTCAACCTTGTAGTCCTTCCTGTAAGCACAGTCTGTTTTTCTGCACTGGAAGCACCGGTCACTCCTTCTGCTTTCCTCTTCTCCCACTCTTTCCTCTGGGCCTGTGGAGCCTGGCAGTGTGCCCCTTCCCCTTCTGAGGACTGTGGCCATGGCTCTGCACAGTGAGTCACTTCTACCCATCCCCACAGAACAGCAGCACTTTACAACCAATGAGAGGAACATAGGTCTTCAGATTGAGCTCAGTATGGCTGATGTGCTTACTTACTCTAAAAGGCTCAAAGAGTAAAAACTTTTATTTGAATGTAAATGTGCTTTTACACTCCATTTTAAAGCATAAGAATTGTGTTAATTTTTTTTAAGTGCGTGTATCCCAGTATCTTGAGACCTCAATGCTAGGAAGTTTAGACTAATAAAAAAGGCAAAGAACTGAACTAGCAAGGTTTAATAAACTAAGGAAGTTGTGCTGAATTTGGCAATAATTAGTAAAACCAAGTGATGTATTCTAATACATCTTCCTAAGATCTTATTTTGCATAAGATGGTAATCCAATGTATTATGAATTCAACAATATTAAGCATTAGTCACCTTTCAGAGCATTGGTAATACTGAGCAAGACTCAGTCTCAGCCCCTGTGGTGTTTGGTTATTTCTTCAAAGTAAAAGATGACACCTTCCTAATGATTATGCAGAATTGAAAGTTCATCACTCTCTGTCTCTGTCTTCCTCTCACTCTCTGCCATGCTCTCTCTCTCTTCTTTCCCACACTTGCCACAGATAGAATATCTTGGTAACTAGCTTATGTGAGGAATTGCTTTGTACAACCTATAATTTGCTACGTGGTTGTGTAGGATACATGAGGTTGAGCTATAGTAACAACTCTAAAATTTTAGTGACTTAAAACAACAAAAACTGAAGCCACATGGTCATCACAAATCAGCAAGGTCCTTAATTATAGTCACTAGGAGACCCAGGCTGATGGGGTAGCCAGTATCTTGAAGGCTGTTTATTACTGTACCAAAGAGAAAACAAAGTTCTGGAAGATTAAATAGACTCCAGGATCCAGCATGGAAGTGTCACTTGTCACTTCACACGAATCTCAAAGGCCACTGAGTCTAGAGGGTATGACTCAGTGATAAAGCATGTGCCTAGCACATGCAAAGCCCTGGATTCCAACCCACAACAAGGCAAAAATAAAAATATCAAAGGATGTAACTAGTTACAAGACTTTCCTTAACCATGGGAATCCAGGAAGTTCAGGCTACCCTGTGACCATAAGTGAGGCAAATGAAATATTTGGCTAATAGCACTACTGACCACTGCAGTGGTATATGGTAGATTTGGCAGATAGTTATCTTGGTCCAAAATGCTAGACCACTGGACTGTCTCAGCCTCATAGTCCTGCCTTGCCAGCCTCAAAGAAAAGTAGGAAATGCATAATTACCAGATACTTCTCCAGAATAATCTGACCCCAGACTGACCCTGCATGCCATTCTCTAACCATGCAGATAAATACAGAAACTGAAGAAGAGTAGGGGGACCAAGGGGCAGGTGTAATGAGATGATTAAGTGTAGAGACTTTAAAACCAGAAAGACTCGGGTTTGCACTCGGGTTACTTCATTTACTAATCATGTAAACTTTGCCAACTTTCTTAACTTTCTGGGTCTCAATTTTCTCATCTGCAAAATTAATAGATTTATTGTTAGGATACATTGAGATAAAGCATGAAAATCTTTTAGCCCAGTACCTGGTAACTGACAAGCATTCAGCAAATGGTCACTACTACTGATAGTATTAGGATTGAAATAATAAGGAAATATCAGTGCAATGTCTGAAAAACATTGTGTGACAAGCTAAAGGTTTTTTAAATCAAAATTATTGCATTTTCCTGAGGTGCCATACTGTCAAGAAAAGAGTGTAGGAAAGATATGACCCCAAGAAATATGCATACAAGATACCAAAGGTATGATACCACTGGAATGCATTTTCCCACACACAACCTTTAAGAACACTGGGAATGAAATTCCTCTTTAAGCATTGCTAAATACTTTCTGAACTTGGAATGCCTGCTCTACAGCAGAACAGAGAAGAACACAGACTCTGGAGTTGGACTGTCTGAGTTAAAATCCAGATTCCACTACTACACCATATGACTTCAGACAGCTTAGTTTACCTCTTTCTTGTCTGTAAGTGGGGGTAAGAATTATATGGCATGAGGCTGCTATGTTGATAAAATGAGACAATGTACATAAAATGCTTAGTTCAACATCTGACACAAAATGAAGGTTCAATGGATATTAGTTAGAATGATCAAATACAAAGAAATCAAGACTTCAGCAACTGAAGTCCCTTTGCCTGAGATCACATGGTTAATAATTTAAACTCTGGTCTTCCCAAATCCAAAGCACATTTTCCTGCATTTTACATCATTCCATTATTTACACTCATGTAATTGCCCATGGGACTGCATTAATCTTCTGAAATTTGGCTGAAGCGGTTCTCAGACATAATTGAAGAATAACAAGAAATTATGTGGTCGTGGACTATGACAGTGGCAGTGAGTAAACAGAGTTGCTCCATTTTCCAGACTGGTCCAAGTAGGCTCTTGAGGATGCCAATCCTGCTTTTGACACCTACTTTGGAGTACTTGCAGTCCATAAGGCTCAGTGTTAGATGGCTTGATTTTTTTTTTTTCATTTAATCACACCCAACACCTCAAGGGAGGGAAATTATCTATTAACTTATTTTACTGAGGAGAAAATTAAGATTCAAAGGGCTAAGTGGGTCCTCAAGATCACACAGGCAGAAAATGGCAAAGCCTCTGAAAGCTTTAGAACCTTAAATTGAAAAGAATCTTTATGCACTGAACAGTGCAATCTCTTTTTAAAAAAATTCTTGGCCAGGTCTTTTCCAGATTGTGAGAATAATAAATGCACATTACAGAAAAAATTTTAAATGGAAAGAAGCAGGAGAAGTCATCCATTACTCTATCTCCCAAAGGCAACATCTGTTAACCTGATTTATTCCTTCAAGTCTTTTTTTAGCCTTTCTTTTTTATTAGATAGTTGAGATTTTAGTACAGAATTTTAAAATCCAATTCCTTCTAGGAGCCCAAGATGAATCTGGTAGGCATTTTCAACTCATATAACACAATCTTTGGTTATAAAATATTTTAGAAACTGATAATAATAGCTGTCGTCCATTAATTATATCTACATATGCCTGACACTTTGCAAAGTACTTTTAATTGAAGTACCTCTTTGTGTTCAGTCCTGTAAAGCAGGTTATACAATCAAATGAACAGAGTATTTATACAACCAGTGATTTAATACAGTTTACTTTTTAAGGAAAAAGGTAAAAGATAAATGATCTGAGAGATATGATTTATTTTTAAAATCCAAACAAAACACTCCTGGGATCTGGCCTGTGGTCGTCATAAATTCCTTTATGTTTCTACCCCCTTTTCATCTGCAGCACAGTGAGGACAGGTGCTCATGATGGAGACCACTGTGATGATTCCCAAGCATCACAGACTAAAGGGTGTTGTGCTACAAATCCAAAGGACTTCCCTCCCTTGTCATGGGCTTGGACAGCCCTGGTTGAAGGACCACTCAGTGGACACAGGAAGCAGGAAACAAAGTACATCTCCCTAGTATGGCCTGGATTATGTCCCAGTTTCCTCTTTTGGTCATGTTTGCTGGCTATAGAGGAGTTCTTTTGTGTCTGAGACCTCAACTGCAGTCTTTTCTCCAGCTCTTAGAAATTTTTAGCTAGTCATAGACCAAGTGGAAATGGGGTCATGGAAAATGGTAGCCGAATTGTCTCTGAGGGGAGTCTTCACCTTGTGAAATAGGAAGAAAAGGACAAGAGCAAAAAGCCTTTTTGAGATGAAAAATGGTACCTTCAGTCAAGTGAGATCTAAATATAGCCTCTGTGTGATAAGAACACATGGCCCAAAGGGTCCTAAAGAGGCCATGCGAGAGGAGGCTCTGGCTTTAGAAATGCTATCAGAAGTGGACATTTGGGGTTTGGTGTTTTGCAGGTTTAAGGACCAGGTCTGTGTTTTGATAACTGAATTTGCTAATAGCCAGTCTTTCCAATTGATAGATCTAGCTCTTTGTTTCAAATAGGGAGATTCAGCCAGTAATAATGGGAGGAGTTGCAAATGACTTCCCCAGCTGGGTGTGCCTGCTTGTTTTCTCTTCTGGCTGGACATGGTAATGTGCAGGCCACACTCAAGCACATCTGAGGAATAGTCCAAAGGAGCCCTCAGTCTGTGTATTTATATAGGACGTCTGCATAAGAGGCTTTCCAAATATCAAAATACATAGGTGACCGTGAATCAAAGAGGAACTTTGCAAGAATTTAAATACACCACTAACTCCTTCACTAAATAATTTAAAAACATTTTTTTTGAGCACCTACTGTGAGAAGCATTGTGCAGTATGCTGTGAGAGATGCTAAACTACCTGAAAGGGCCCAGTAATTCTACTACTTGGATACTTATCCTTGAGTATTCAGAAATGAAAACCTATATTCATACAAAAACTTGTAAGTATATACTGTCAGTCACTCTATTAATAAGCACCAAAATTTTTTAAAAATTCAAATGTCTTTTAATAGGTAAATGGTAAAGAGAATCTACTTCGGACTCTTAGAATACTTTAGGGAAAACCTTACTATGGTCAGTGTTATGCGATGGCACCACACGAGGGAAATGGCCATACTCTTTCTTTTACTTAAAATTTGAGAAAACTGATCCAGGTGTGGCGGCTCATGCCTTTAATCCTAACACTTGAGAGGCTGAGGCAGGAGGATTGTTGTGAGTTTGAGACCAGCCTGGGCTACAAAGTGAGTTCAATGCCAGTCTGAACTGCATAGTGAGACCCTGTCTCAAAAAAATAGGGTTAGGGATTTATCTCAGGGGCGTAAGGGCAGGCATGAGGTCGTGAGTTCAATCCCCGGTACCAAAAAAAAAAAAAGATTTGAGAAAATTGAGGATTTTGTACTATTACAAACAAGAAAACATGTAAGGGCTAACAGAAGGAGAACTGATGCTTACATTAGCCCTATAGTGCATGTGTGAGTGTTCATGTTGCACTCAAATGCATAAATATTGAGCATGAAATGTAGGTTTTAAAAAAGCAGAAGAGTAAAGTAAGTAGAAGTATGATGGAGGTTGCTTGTAAAATAAATGAAAGACTGTTCATCCACAGTGATTTCAACCCTAGAACCAAAGTAAAGCAAGTATATATATATTTGTGTGTGTGTGTGTGTGTGTGTGTGTGTGTGTCTGCATGCAAACGCACACTAGTGGTTTACGTTCATTCATCTGGAAAACTCAAAGATTTTGATTAAAAATTTTAAAACTTAACCAGTTTTTAAAAACTGGGCTCTCTAAGTGGAAAAAAAAAATCTATATTTAGGTGGACCATAGGGCAGGTAAATTTACTGAAGTGTCAGGGCAGGAGACCCAGCTAAAGGAAAGCCAAGCTGAATCTGTAGATCAGAAAGCGTACGTCTCGCTGTTCCACCTGCTGAGGGAACTGCATGGCATGGTGCACCCCCGGATGCATTAGCCACCCTGTCTGAAAGTTAGTGACCACCTCTGAGTCTGCAAAACTCCTTTTGCTGCACATCTCTGTCCTTGTTCTATTAGGGTTTAATTAGGGTTGGGAAAGCCACTAACCAAATCAAATGAGACATAAATTTACCAGCAGGTGGCAATAGAGGTAATTCTGTCTCCCAAGACCTTAATTTTGTATTATTTTATAAGCCAGAGATGGGAATCTTCAAAACTTGATTGAGTCGTGGCCTCCTCAAACTTCACAGTGTCCTACTTTTCACATACGAGATGGAGCTTTTAAAACCAAGCTTGTATAGCCAGAAACAAAATTTTCTTTATTGAGCTGCCTGCAATTGGGCTTTATTTTCTAAAAGCTGCTCCTGTTTTCCAGGGATTTATCATTCTTCTTATTTCCTACAATATCTCTCTAACATAACTCAATGGAAATTTTGAATATACAATTTAGAAAAATAAAAACTGTTGCTAAATTTTATAATCCTAAATTTAAAAACTCATTCAATTACAAATTCATAAAAGCCAGAAACAAATTACTTTTTCAATTATTGAACTTACTTTCAAAGTAAGTGCACATATTCATATGAATCAAAATTGAAAATATGCAAAAGCATAAAAATGTTCTCTCTTACTCCTTCTCCCAGCAAAGAGCAACTACGTGCCTAACTTCTGATGAATATCTCTAGACATTTTTATACTTATAAGTATTAAATAAGTGTATGATTGGGTAAATAGATATTCTTAATGTTTCTTTATCTTTCCTCAAATGATAGCATGCTTTGCAAAAAAGGGCCTTGATTTTTCAACTTAGATACCTATCTTGGAAATCTTTCCATATCAATCCAGAAAGAAACTTTTCTTTTTGTTAGAGTTTTGCATTGCATGGATAATGGATAATTTATTTAACCAGACCATAATAGATACACAGTGAATATGCTTCTAATTGTGTATTATTATAAATGATTCTTCCACAATAATCTTGTTCATATGTCATAGAGGGTATTATGTCTGCAAGATAAAATCCTACAAGTACAAGAGCTGAATCAAGGATATGTGTACCTTAAGTCTAATTAGTTTTATGAAACTCTCCTTAGGAGTTGTAAGCCCAGGGATAGAAGAGAGAACTTGTGTCCTTCCATTCTCTTGATCCATTTTTCATAATTCTTCTGGAATTCTTAATTAGTTTTCTCTCCATATGAACTTTAGAAACAATTTTCATAAAAAAAGTGAAACCGTTTATTAAAATTGCATTATTTTTAAAATTTTTATTTTTATTAGGATATGTGTATAGTATACAATGATTAGATTGCTCATGGAAAGTTGGTTATGTGCAAACAAATCTTAATTCTTTCTTTCCCTTTCTTTCCTCTGCCTCTTCCAGCCTCCATCTGGTTGTCTTCTACCCTTTGTGAAAGATCTGTCTCCCTGTTTCTTATTATCTATCTTTTATTTTGCTCTTTAATTTATTTATATTTTGGGTTCCTCAGATAAAAGAAATCATGTGATATTTAAGCTTGTGTGTCTTATTTATTTCACTTAACATTATGATCCCAGGACGCATCCATTTTCCTACAACTGGCTCAAGTCTATCTTTCTTTGTGGCAGAGTAGTATCCCACTAGGTACAAAAACAGTATTTTCTATATCCACTCATCTATTAATGGACTTAATCAGCTGCTTCCAAGATTTGGCTATGATGAGTTGTGATGCTGTAAACAAGGGAATGCATGTATCACTGTAATATGGTGTCTTTAATTCTTTCAGGAAAGTACTAAGAAGGGGAAGATCTGGGACGAACAATTTCTAATTTTACTTTCTTGAGGAACCTCCATGCTGATTTTCATGGTGGTTGTACTAGATTACACTCCCATAAACAATGAAGAAAGGTTGCTTTTCCTCCCACAGCCTCCCTCACATTTGTATTACAGTGTTTGATTTCTTGATGAAAACAATCTCATCTGGATTAAGATGGAATACCAGTGTTGTTTTATTTTCATTACACTGATGACGAGAGATTTTAAATATTTTTTCACGTATTTATTAGCCATTTATACTTCTGAGAAGTGTCTACTCATTCCATTTGCCCATTTTTAACAGGATTTTTTATTTGAAGAGATCTAATTTTTGAGATCTAGTTCTTTATATATTCTCGGTATCAGTCTTCTGTCAGAGAAATAGCTGGCAAATTTTTTCTCACTCTCTAGGTTGTCTCTTTACTCTGTTGATCATTTCCTTGGCTGTGCAGAAGCTTCGTGATTTAGTAGGATTCCATTTGTTGATTTGTGATGTTATTTCTCAGGCAACTGAGGTTCTGTTTAGGAACTTCTTGCCTCTGCATATGTCTTCAAAAGTTTTACCTATTTTATCTTCCAGCAGATCAGTTTATATTTAACATTTAGACTTTTGATCCATTCCGATTTTAGTTGAGCACATCGTGAGAGATATGGGCCCAGATTTAGTCTTCCGAGTGAGTAGCCAGTTTTTACAGCACCATTTGTTAAAGAAGCTATCATTCCTCCAGTGCATGTTTTCAGCACCTTTGTTAAAGATCAGATCATTGAATGTGTCTGGGGCGTCTTCATCCTCTATTATGTTCCACTGAGCAAAATGTCTGCTTTTGTGCCAGTGCCAAGCTGGGTTTTTTGTTTTTTGGGGTTTTTTAAATCACTATAGCTTTGCAATACAATTAGAAGTCTGGGATTGTGATGTCTCCAGCTTTGCTCCTATTGACGAGGACTGCTTTTGTTATTTGGAGTCTTTTCTGGTTCTATGTGAATTTCAGGATTGTTTTCTTTAGTTCTGTGAGGAATACTGTAGGTATTTTGATTGGGATTGTGATAGCTCTGTATATCAGTCTTGGAAGTATGACCATTTTGATTATATTGGTTCTGCCTATCCAAGAACAGGTGTTATCTTCCATTTGCTGATGTCTGTTTGTATCTCCCTTTTCAGAGTAGTACAGTTTTCATTATAGAGTCCCTTCGCTTCCTTTGTTAGGTTAATTCCTAAGTACTGTATTTAATTTTTCTTCAAGCTGTTGTGAAAAGTATTGTTTTCCTAATTTCCTTCTCAGTGAGTTCATTATTTGTATACAGGAATGCTACTGACCTTTGTGTGTTGATTTCATATCCTGCTACATTACTGAATTTGATTATTAATTCTAGCAGTCTTTTGGTGGAAATTTCTGAGCCTTCTATCTAAGGGATTGTGTCATGTGTAAATAATGATAAGCTGACTTTTGCCTTCCCTGTACATATCCCTCTTATTTTTTTCTCTTGTCTGATGGCTCTGGGTAATGTTTGAACATAGTGGACATCCTTGTCTTGTTTGAAGCAAAAGATTTTAGCTTTTCTTCATTTAAAATGATGTTGGCAGTAGGTTTCTAATAAATGATTTTCATCAGATTGAGATAAGATACTTCTGTATCTATTTTCTTCAGGGTTTTTATCTTGCATGGTTATTAGATTTTGTAAAAGGCTTGTTCTATACCTATTCAGATGATCACGTGACTTTTATCCTTGCTTCTGTTTATGTGATGTACTACATTTATTGATTTTTGTATATTAAACCATCCTTGCATCCCTGGGATGAAGCCTACTTGGTTATGATGCATGATCTGTTTGATGATTGGTTATGGTCTGTTGCCAGTATCTTCTTGAAGATTTTTGAATCTATGTTAAATAAAGAGATTGGCCTCTCATTTTTTAAAATGAGTCTTTGCTTCATTTTAGAATCAGGGTAATGCTAACTTCCAAGAGTAACTATGGGAGTATGTCTTTCCTTTCCATTTCATTAGAGTTTGGGAAGTGTTGACATTAGATCTTCTCTAAAGTTCTTACAGAATTCAGTGGCAAATTCATCCAGTCCTGGGCTATTTTTAGTTGGTAATGTTTTTTGTTTGTTTGTTTTTGTGTTTGTGTTTTTCTGCTTAAATTTCACTGCTTAAATTTCATTGCTTATTAGTGGATTGTGAGAGAATTTTTATAACTTCTTTACGATTTTCGTATCTTTTCTTATTCTATCTTACAATGTCCATCTCTCTGCTTATGTTGCTGATATATTTTAGTGTCTTCCAGTGGGACTCTTAAAATATTAATTATAGTTCTTTTAAATTCACAGTCTACTATTTCCAAAAACACTACCATATCTGGATCTTATTTTGGTGCTCGCTGTCTTTTCAGACTGTTTTGTTTGTTTTTGTTTGTTTGTTTCTGCCTTTTAATGTGCCTTATAATCTTTTACTGAAAGACACACATAATATACCGGTGAAAAGAAACTTCAGTAAATGAGTATTTAATAATGTAATAATAAGCTGCAGTGGTAGACATATTCCATTATTAGGTCCTATGATTAAGTATCATTTGTTTGGTTATTCATTATCTCTTACTATGACCCTCACCAGTACTCCTCTGTAGGTGGTACAGGATGGCTAAGGGTGTCTGGAGTTTGGTATTTCCATTCTCCAAGTTAGGTAGGCTCTGAGGAAATGCCAGTAGGTGAGGCTTAGGCAAAAGACATTTTTCCTGAGTACAGACCTTATTAAGAAGAACAGAATGCTCTGACATATTTCAAAATAATTTTCCCCTCCTCCTCTCAGAACTATGAGAGGAGTTTTCTCCAGTCTTTGTTGTGAGAACCTGATAGAACTCCTGTGTTAGTCATTTTCCCGTCATGGAACACAATAGCAAAGACCCAGAGCTTAAAGAGATTTAATTTGGCTCGTGATTGCATGGTTAGTCAGCTCCAAGGCAGAAATAGCATAGCTGAGAGGTGTGCTTAGGTGATGCTTAGTTCATGGAAGCCTGGAAGCAGGTTGAGAGGAGTACCAGAGAAGGGGAAAACAGGCATACACCCCAAGGCCACACCTCCACAACCAACCCCCACACGCCCAATGTTCTGGATGGACCTCAAAACCAATCAAGTTGATATTACACCCTGTAATGGTGGATGTATTGTGTCAACTTGAGAAGTTTAGAAGCTTAACTAAGAAACTCAGCAGCGGGCCAGGGGCCTCACTTTGTAAACTTCCTGAGCCTGTGCAAGATGAGGGCATGAAGATTTTATGATTGCCTGCTTACAATATAAGGGAGAAAAAGAGGCTTGCTCTCTCTTGCTTGTGTGTGTGTGTGTGTTGAAATAGAGTTTATTTAAAATATTTCTTTGTTTAAAATTACCCCAGAATTTAAAAGTTTGGCTTTCAGCACATATCCAGGCCACATCATGGTCTTCATAAATATTAAAATCATAAACATCAGTGAACACTCCAAGTCTTCTTTTAACACAATCTGGCAAATTCCAGTCTGGTACTCTTTAAGGGAAAGTTGTGTCAGTTCTCATTATTTGACATCCCCTAGTTTTTAACAGATCAATGTAACATCCTCCTAACAGCTGTTGTAATAAGCATCATCATTACTTCAAAACTGTATGTAATACTGTGTACCATGAATAGAGAATACAGAGGTCTGTCAGTTCTGCATTGCATAGAAATAAAATTCTACTAAAATAATACAACAGAACTCTACTAAAAGCCTTTCACAAAAAATTGAACAATTTTCTGCTTTAGTTTCCACGAAGCTAGGAAACTGATCTCAAAATCTGCAGCCTCGTATCACAATGCCTCAAATTCTAGGGAACTTTTTTCTTTTCCTTTCTTTTCTTTTTTGTGATTTACGACAATTTTGCATGAGGCTGACTGTCCCATTTTAAGACTGTTCTAAATACTGTGAATTTCTTCTCTTACTGCTTTTGCTGTCTTCTGCCACCTTGAAATGTTGCCCCTGTACCATGCCACCCTGCTTTGGAGCCAGCTGATTATGGACTGAAACTTTCACAAACTGTGAGCTAAATAAACCTTTCTTTCTTTAATTTTGGGTGTCAGGTATTTTGTCCTAGCAATGAGAGAAAGGTAACTAACACACACCCTAATGGCACCGGCCTTGCAGTTAAAATTCACTGGAGACCGAAGTATACACATTAGCCCCACATGACTAAAATCTTCCTGGAATTTCAACTCTCAGACCTGTCCATGCTGGGCCTCCAGCAATTCATCAGTTACTGGACAGGCTTTCCTAACCAGGCATTGGTTCCCACATAGCTGGTTTTCAGCTCCACTAGGTTGTGATTTCCTATATCTAACTATTGGTCTCCAATCTGAGGGCAGTGGTTGCCCACTGATCTCAGTTTTCAGATGATAGGTACTGTGACACACATATATGCAGACTCTGTGCCACAGAACTACATTCCCAGGCCTATGACACACATAAACATAGTAAAATGATTTTTACAGTCAAGTAATTTTAATTATCCAACACTTTACACAGCTACTTTTTGTGTATATATGTGTGTGAGCTTGCTAGAAGTGATTAAAATCTCTCAGCAAATTTTCAGTATACAATGTTATTAACTATAGTCTTCATGTGATGCATTAGACTTTCTGACTTATTAATCTTACTTAACTGTAAGTGTATACTCTGGCCTATTTCTCTCTGTGTCTGTCCCCAACCTGTCCCTGGTAACCACTATTTTACCTTCTGTGCTGGACTTTTTACTTGTTATTAGGATGAAATGATGACTTGTAAGCTTCTCACAGACTGGAAACTGGAAGTCCTAGGTCAGTGTTTTAATATCAGTTCAGAGGCAATAATCAGTTCTTTCTAATACAACATCTCTTAGACAAATCAATGTTCTGAGGTGACAGTTAAGACTCAGTCGACACAGAGAGTTTAATCAGGTTATTCAAGGACACACAGCAGACCAGAATTTAAGCAGTGTTTAGACTTGCACAGGCTAACTCCCTGCCCTGTGTGAAGACCACACTGCCTGTAGACAAATTAACTAACAGCTAAACTAGATAAATGTGCCTGAAAATAGCCACTTGTGGCTTCCAAACTTGGCCTCCTGTGCACAATCAATAAGTAAAAGATCCAAAAGTCAAGGCTTTTTGCACATATATCATCATGAGAACTCAGCTCTGAGAGACTCCAAGAAACAAGAACCAATCGTCTTTGGTGGTCATAAAAGAGATTATTCATTTCATTTGTATGGCCCCTCTCACTTTTTGGAACACTTTTATGTGATTCATCTCAGATGTTCCTCCCAAACAGACTAAAAGACTGCAAAATGTTTTATTTTTTGGTTTTTTTGTTTAAAAGTCAGTGTTCCAGGGAAGCAAGTAAAGCAGTAATAGGAGCTGAATTCGCTCTGAGTATGAAGAAATGACAGAAATCCTCATCTCCGAATGACTCAGAGGGTGATTTCTGAGGTCTGATCGTAAGTAGAAAAGGTAGCATTACCTTGATGGGAGGCAAGGTGGAGACATAACATAGGTAAGGAAACTGTGCACCTCTTGGCTATCACTAGGTAGATCCAGTCTATGATAGTTTAACATTAGGTAAATATCTGATTTTCTTACCTTTATATCCTCTAAGTTCCAGGATGTAACAGGTAGAAGACAACCCATAAAAATGAATGAATAAAGTACCTTCTGTGTACCACCGTCAATTCATTATTCCCTCTTTTAGGGGCATAAATAGTGAATAAGCATCTTTCAGGTGCTTAGCAGCTGAAAGCTAAGAGCTAGATGCTTTAAAGTAGATTAATCTGCAGAACATCACTTGAACATCAAGCTGAGAAACATGGCCTTTTCTATTCCTTACCACACCAAGTTTAAACATTTCTACCTAATTTTAAGAACTATCCATGATTTGACCCAACAGCTCTGTCGGTAACCTTTCACTCCCATTCGTTACTCTCTCTGTCCTGACACTCTTCTCTTCATTCTACCCTTTTCTCCCTAGGCCAGTACACCTTTCTTTGTCCCCTTTTTTTAAATCTAAATCTTTATTCCTACTCTCCCATGAAGTTTTCCTTGATTATTTTGGTCCTCAATGAGCAACTTTCTTTTTTAATGTCTTTAACCTGGAGAGTTGACATGCATTTTATACTCATTTTCTCCTGTTACTGAATCATTTTATGTGCATAGCGTGCTTGACTAGTTGAAATAAAAATTAATAATAGGGCTTGTATTCATTAGAGTGCCTAGCATAGATCCAGGCACAAATAGAAGCTCATATGTAGTTTTTTACTATGGCTAGGGGAGCTACCTATTATATTCACTATTTGGGAACTTCCTGGAAGACATTAAATAATAAGGATTTAATTTTGATAGCCATACAAGGGTATTTTTAAAAAGTCTTTCCTGAAGCCAAATGAGCACTTTCTTGTTTCTTCCTGTTCAGCCTTTTGACCCTTTTACTCTTTAGTAGATTAACCTCCCCAAAGGGCTTCTGGCATCATTTTCCTGGTCACCTCTGCATCTCCAACTAACAGGTTACTCTGTTCCTCTGTATCTACCAGCTTTTATGATACTGTCTTTTGGATCTGCCCACTTACCTTCCCCTAAGTTCTCACCCTGAGTTCAACCACACAGCCAACTATCTTTTACAACACTGATCATCCAAAAACATGCCCAAGAAATTACCAAAAGTGTATAGAAATTAAACTAGAAATATGAAACAATGGTAAAAGTAGAAATAAAATTATGTCATCATGGAAGTCTGCAGGTTATCTATAAAAGTCCTTCTCTCCTTCCCCCTGGACACGTAGCTGGACTACTTTTCCCAGTCCTCCTTGAAGTTAATTGGAGCCACATCCCTTAAGAGGTAAAACTGAAACTTGACTTATGCCTCACGTAGAAACAGCTTTCCAATAAGTATGAACAATGGAGCAGGCTCCTTGGCAAGGATGAAACTTCCTTCTGTGAAGTGCCCCATCCAAGGCTGGCTGCTGCCAGTTAACAACTTTATAGAAGGCTTTCCTGCACTGGCCATAAATTTAGACAGTAAAGTTCCCTCTTGAAAGTTCCAGATAGTCCCCAAGGAGCTTGTACTAAGACAACATTCAGGAGATGTTCTGTTCTGGAATCCTCCAGCTTCCAGTTCTGAGTCTTTCCTGTGCAATCAACTTTAGATGGTTGCAAGAAAGAGATGAAAAAGAGATCTGGGAGGAAGAATCTATGTGCTGAGACAGAGAATCTGTGATTTGGGTCTTTTATTCAAAGTCTAGTTTTGTGGGAGGGAAGGGCAGGTAGTTGAGATGGACAAAACCCTCAGGCCCCCAAAATCTGTCCTGTCAAATTACATTTAATGGAACTTTTAGTCCAGAATATCATCTGGAATTCTAAGCCCAATTGATTGCTGTAGTTTGTCCTCCAAAGATTCCGCTTTGGAAACTTGGTCTCTTATGTGACAGTACTGAGAGGTGGAGGGCTTTTGAGAAGTAAGACCTACTACAAGGTGATTAAAGGAATGCAACACTGCTCTAATAAAAGATTAATGGAGTTTTTAAGGGACTTAAGTTTGTTTTTGTGAGAGATGGTCATTATAAAAAAACAAGATGGGCCCCACTTCACTCTCTGAATTTCTTTCTCACCCTGTGATCTTTCTTATTCTTATTATTGTGATACCACTCACACAAGACCCTCTTTAGAGGCTGAATCTATATGACTGCCTAACCTTGGACTGTCAGCCACCAAACTGTGAGCTAAGTGTGTCTATTCACTTTATAAAGTGTCCACTTGAGGTGTTTTGCTTTATCAATGAGAAATAGACTAATAGAATTATCCATAGCTTACTGGTTTTAAGAGATCAGTACCTTCTAAGAAGGAGAAGTGATAGTTTCATCATATGGGCACCTTTTAGGGAGAACGGGTCCAGTTAGGCAGTAGGGAGGGAAGGCCCCAGATGTGCAAAGGTTGGAGTACCTGAGGTGGTATAGAACTTGAGGAACAGGAAAAGCAGTTTTGCCTACTTTGTAGGTTAGCCTGAGGTCTTAGTATGATGCTGAGAACTTTCTCTGGGCTGGAAGACATTGTCTGCCAATACCCAAACTGGAATGTCAGAACTTGTTTATTAATTGCAAACAGTTTAACCCAGGCTTCCCAGTCTAGGCCAGTCTGGTATCCTCGGGTTCAAGTCTGGGTCTCCTTATCCTTCTCTTGAAAGAAAGAAGAGGAAAAGAAATGAAGAATATTCACTATGCTAAATATCTTCAAGTGAAAGGAGAGTATATCACCTGTCCACTCTGATGTCAGTTCAGGTGTTCGCCTCACCGCTTCATTTCCTCTCATGTCCAACGTGATTCTACAATAAATTTCAATGTGACTACATGACACTCCTGCCACTGCTCATGTTTCCCCATAACTGTGATGGGCCTTCATCTAGTGGAAGAAGTAGTGGATTCCTAAAAATAAGTTACCTTACATGCAGAGTTCAGTACCCTGATAGTTTCCTATGTGAGTTGTCTTAGGGGTACTCAGTAGCCTCAAAAATTTTCTCCAGGAATTAAATGTAGGGCACAAAAAAACCATGATCCTAGATGTTTTACATAGCACTTTGGGTCCTTATGTTTTCCAATTCTAGAGTAGTGACACCTTTTATTCAGATTGACATTGGGTATGTCAGACCACTTAAATAAATTAATGCTTCTATTTAGACCAACTCATGTGGTAGAACAAGAAATTCAAATGTCAGTGCCCACGCAATGTTCTTGCTGTTAAAAAATAATATAAGTTATGCTGCAGTTTCCCACTACACTCACTGACTAGCACAATTATAGTGGCTGACCTACACAGAGCATTCTGTATCAAACATACACAAAATGAGAAGGCGTAGATCACAGAATGGAAAAAAAAAAGGGGGGTGGGAGATGTCTTTTATCAGTCATGAAGATAAATAGAAATATCTCATTATTTTCAAAATGCACTGGACCCAGTGAGAAATAAACAAAAATGTAAAAGAGTATGTAATCTTGAAAATATAAAACTTCGTGAATCCAAAAGTAACAAATCAGCTGGGTACAGTGCACTAAATTTCACAATACCGAAGCATCCTCTCCAACATTCCTTTGAAAAGTTGAGAAGAGCTTTAAGGGATAAGGCCCTGGCAGCAGACTGACCTCAAAATCAAAGTAGGGAGATAGAAATATTCTCAAATGCCTTTCTTTCCCACTATCTTGAGATTTCTGATTGAGTTAATGAGATCAAAACTTCTTAGAAATAATTTCTGATTGAGTTAATGAGATGAGAACATCTCAGAAATCATCACAATGTCTGCACTGCAGATGATGGAGAAGAGATTTCATTTCTAAAAGGCCACTGAGCATGACGAGGCTGCCCAGATATATACAAGCTGCCCATCTGAGGGGTGTGGTTGTGTCAGAACATATCTGACAGTGTGACCAGGAATTCCTTCCAAAGGGGAAAACATCTCTGCCTTTTCTTTGGAAGTGTGTAATTTTTTTTTTTCCTTTCTGATTTTCTTAAGGCAATAGTAATCATTCTCTCTTACAAAATGTGGTTATTTTTTGTTGACATGGATGCTGAATTGACTTTTTCTCTAACCTTGCTGGCACTAGAGACTTGTTTTTGCATTAGTGATGAGGGTCACCCTCTTGAATAAAGTTAAGGGCACAAAGGGGTGACCCCTGAGATGTTGAGCCTGGAGGTTTCTCTTTGTGAGTCAGAGGCTGACCTGATGGTGGCCAGGGCCTACTATCACATAGTACCACATGAGAGCAAGGCAGCTAGTTGTTTCAAATCCAAGGATGAGAGTTGGATGCAAGTAATCAGAAAAGAAGGAGGGGCACAATTGAAAGAAATTTCTCACTGGTCATACTGACCTCTTCTTGGAGCTTTGCCCAAATCCAAGGGCCAGTGGACCTTTCTCAATTATTATATACAAATGGACTTGCTCAAATTAGGAGAAAGTCATCCACTAACTCAACCATAAGTCCAAATGAACACTTACCAACTGCAATGGATTTAAGATGGGAAAAAAATGAGTCTGATTAAAGTGATCTGAAAACACCCTAAATTTCCCATAAAGAACATTTTTAAAGTATTGTATATAATAATGCCACCCAAAAATACAGATTTTTGAGCTGGAAGCAATTGAGAAGCAAATACAGGAATGCTCTCTGCCCTTCTTCTACCCTCACCCTTCTTTTTTTTTTAAAGAATAAAACCAAGCAAAATAAAACAGAACAAAGCCAATCAAAACAAACCAGTGTAAGTGGCACAGGACTTCGAAACAATACAAAATCAACAACGGTTACCATAATGCCCCTTGTTTCTTCAAAATAGCTGCAGATAGCTTCAGACATAGTAAAAATCAAACAAAACAGAAAAGAATAGAACCAATAAAAACAAAACAATGAATGCAATAAAGGACTTCAAAACAAGACAATAGTAAATCCAAAATGCCTACAATAATATATCTTACTATCTTCGAAATAGCTGCCCATGCCATCGGCTGTAACAAAATCAAACAAAACAAAACAGAGTAAAACCCAACCCAACAATATAATGAAAATGATACCAGGTTTCAAAACAAGATAATAGGGAATTAACAATGGCTACCACGGTAAGAAGCAGATTCGCAATAGATGTCACATTGTGTACAGATGGCCTCTGAATAGATGATCAAACCACCAGCCCTAGACCTGCAAAGTCAGTGAAACACCAAACACCGCAAGTGTCAAATGGCATTTCACCTCAATAACTATCATCACAGCCTGTGTTTCTCGGGATCAGCCTGTCACTTATGGGGTGGGAAATTGGGATTGGCTCTTCTTGTTTCCCAGTTCACATGCCTGAAGGGGCTGGGGTCTGACTGTCCCCCTTCCCCACCCCAGTGGCAGCCTGCACATGGCACTGATACGCAGGGAGGGCTTTCTTCTTGGTGACTTCTTGTTCTTTTCCCCTGCAGTCTGTGAATCCCTTTTTCTGTCCTCCTAAAAGCAGACTCAGATTTTCAAACATTTTATCCTGCTTCCCCTCAACACCACCTCCTTCTACCAGAGAGAACAAAAGTTAGCCATTGAAGAAAACTTTGCATGTTTATCAGCCTGAAGATGATACCAAAAAAATCAACATTAAAAAGCTTGACTACGGCCAGCTACAATAATCTACCCTTACCAAAGGAGTCTATCCTTACCACACCAAAACCTCAGATCATACCATAGCATACTACGTTTTTATGTACGTTTATCATAAATATATACATACCTAAGGTAGAATTCACTTTACAAATTAGGCATAGTAAATGACTAACAATATCTAACGATAAAATAGAAAAAAATATAATGTAACAGAAGCTATGTAAATGTGGTCTTTCTCTCAAAATATCTCACAGTACTATGTGCCCTTCTTGAAACAATGTGAAATGATCCAAGGGCTAAATAGCAAGGCAAATGAGGTGAATGACAGGCATTATGCTATAGTATTAGTCTACTACGTAAGAGTGACTGGAGCATAAGCACCATGATACCTCAAGAGTTCTTGTGATAACTGAAAGGGCTACTAAAAAGTCAACTGGTCCATGGGATACACAGCATGGATACTCTGCACAAAGGGATGCTTCATGTATGTCTTAAGTGGGACAGAGCAGAATGGTTTTCATAACATTATTCAGAACAACATGCCATTTGAAACTTGAGAGTTGTTTACTTTTGAACTTTTACATTTCATATTTTTTGGAGTGCAGTTGAGTGAAGGTACTGAAACCACAGAAAGCAGAGCCATGGGCAAGAGAGATGACTATTTTTCCCTCCTGAGTTCCTTCCCTAAAAGATTTAAAGTCTTTTTCCTCGGTCTTGTCACTTTTCTAAAAGTTTACTGCTTGGGGGAGTTGTTTTTTGCTGTTGTTTTTTTGTTTGATTGGGCTTTTGTTTTGTTTTTGTAGTACTTGGGATTGTTTTTTGTTTGTTTTTTGCTTTGTTTTGTTTTGTTTTTGTTTTTTGGGTACCCAGAGATCGAACTCACACCCTTGTGCCTGCCAAGCAGGCACTTAAGCCACTGAGCTAAAACCCCAGCCTAGTACTTGGGATTGAACCTGGATTGTTCTACACACTGTGCTAAATTCCCAACCATTTTTATTTTTATTAATTTTGACAGAAGTTCTTGCTAAATTTCCTAGATTGGCTTCAAATTTACAATTCCCATGCCTCCCAAGTAGCTAGACTTACAGGCATATGCCACCACACCCAGTTACTATTCTTTATGGAAGATACTGTATATAAGCAGCGATTCAAAGCCACCTCTTTGAGAACTACTTTCCTGGGGTATCATTCATGTATATATGAAATATTTGTGTCTGTAAACTTGTGTATTTTTTCTTTTTTTAATCTATGTTTTGTGACAGAGGTCTTGTCCAACTAAGAACCTGCAAAAGTTGAAGAAAAAATTGTTTTCTTCCCCTATACCCTCTTTTAATGAAAGTAACATAGTTTGTTGGGTATTTTCTTTCAGTTGGGTGGGAGATAAAGTAATAAAGTTTCACTTAAAGTACAGTGCCTTATAAAATAGGTTATTGTTTCTTTAAACACAAATCTACTCATATGAGATATATCGGGAACAAAGACCAAAAGGGATGGAGAGAAGGGTGGATTCATATTTCTCAGCTCAGTTCAGCTAATACCACTAATACCACTGCTCATCCTCCCTACTTACACCCACCCCCAACAAATATGATTGAATTTATGTCAGTTAATCACACACAGGACTTGATTCCATGGTCTCGTGGGCATATCCTCTCCAACTCACCCAAAAATGTAAGTGAGAGCTAGAAATAAAAACAAGAGTCCAACACCCAGGGCTTCAGCCCCAGGACAAATCAGCCTTGCTTTTGGTTGCTGCCTTTCTAAATGCTTGCCCCAGATCCCAGCCCTAAATTATTACACTTTTCCCATTTATGAACTCCCTCCTGGCTTTACTGTTCTTTACATAATTCTTGGATGACGCCTTTGGTCCAGAGACCTCAAGAAAAAAAGGAAATAGAGATTTATGGGAAAGGGCCCTGGAAAATCTCACACAGACACATCTTTAACGCAGTCCTCTGGGTCCGTGGGAGAGAGAAAGGCTCAGCCCTAAAAGTGCTCCAGCTCCAGACTTTCAGTCACTCCCCTCCTCGCATGCTTCCCACTCAGCTGTCCCTCATCTTCCCCTGTTTATTCACCTTTTCCATTCCCTTGGCTCATTTTCTCATTCTTTCTGATTGCCCCACTCTCTCACAGCCCTATCCCCCCCGCGGATCATCTTTCTGTTGGAGCCTGTTCTGATGGCCTCTTTCCAAGAGCAGCAGGTTTGAATCAGCTCCAGTTTAAAATGAAGGCAGGAGGTGGGTGCAGTAGGCCAGGAGGGGAAGGCAGCCCTCTGATGCCCAATACGCAGAGAGCACAGCCCTCCCCCCAGCTTCTAGGCTGGGGCTCCCCCCACCATCTCCCACCCTGCCTCTACAGGTATGTGCAGGAGAAGAGCTAAAAATGTCCTGCAGGCAAAAAAGAAAAAAAAGACCCCTACCCCCAATCAGGCAGCTGTTTTCCATTAGATGTTACAAGCCCTATAAATATTCTCTTTTCTCACTTATCTCTTATTATTTTTCCTTTCCCTTTCTCATGTTCTCGCCTCTGGATTCCCTCCTGGGAGGAGGACTAAATTAAGAAGGGAAGGCCTGCCAAGCTTTGCATTCAGCATCCTGCACGCCCCAGGCTTCTGGCAGAGCAGAACCCCAGAAGGGTGGCTTCTTGTTTGTCCAGTTTGCTGTTCCACACACTCAAGCCTGAGGTGGTGACAGGAGAGGGTGAGAGCTAAGCTCAGCCTGAGGGAGAGGACGCTCTCAGGGTCCTCCAGCTTTGTGTCTGTCACTAAGCCTGTCAGACCCCAGGTCCAGACTGTCTTTGCTTGGCACTGGATGGTGGACAGTGTCTAGGGCACAGATCTTGGGACCATATTCTAGGGTTCAGACCAGAGCCTGTTTGTGTGCAATCATCCTGACCTCAGGCAAGCTGCATAACCTCCCTCATTTGTAAAATTGTGTTGATAACACGTACTCTGAGTGTATCAGGATGCAAACGAGGTAATTAGTGGGAAAGTGTGTGGCTCACAGCCTCCAGGTACCAGATGCTGGTTCTCTCCTCTTGCCCCTCTCTATAGGATTTGCGGTTGAAATTCTCATCATCTTCTTATGTGGCCTCCAATTCCTTTGAAGCAATGAACTGAGCAGTCAGGGAATTAAAGACTCAATATCCAAGGTATGAATTAAAGAGTATTCCAATGTTTGCTCCTTTTTCTTATCCCCTTTGGCCTATTTTAAGATAAAAAAGGCAGGGAAAGAGTCAATGTAAAATTCCTGAATTTGGACTGAACAATGTTTACAATTGTTAGTACTTGTTATAAACCAGCTAAGTCATGGCTGAGCCAGTCACTCCAGAGATACAGTCCCTCCAGGCTGAGTGGGGAAACGCAAGCACTTGATCCTATACCCTAGTGGCTAAGAATGTAGCCACTGAGGTCACGCTGTCTGGAGCTCAGGATTCAAGCTCCTTCTCATCCTGTCAGGCTAAACAAGTTACTAACTTCATAGGGCTGTTTTTCTTCAGCTGTAAATGAGAATAATAGTAGTACTGATTTTATAGCATTATCACAAAGACTAAATGAGCTAATATAGTTCTCTGACCTTTGAACAGTTCCTGACAGAGTAACAGTAGTCCCCCTTTCCATCCCATGGATAACTTCTGACTTCCGGTAGCCTTACTTCTCTACCATGGCCTTTCTCAAACTGACCTACGTGCAGCTAGGATTTGCACCTGTTAGAGTTTTCTGGTGCAATAGAGAAGCAAAAGAAAAGAGAAAGTGGCCTTTTTATTGAGGACATGGAGAGGAGCCCACAACCAATGGGGGTTTGACTTTCTCCTCTGACTGGATACAGAGGCGCAAAGGGTTATATGACCTTTGATCATAAGTGGCACATGGGGCAGGCATTGATGACATGTGAGGAACTGACTGAAATTTTCTTTATGCACAAATGGGAAAGGAAGTTGCCACTTGGGCCATTTGGGCCAAGGGGAAGAAGGAGGAAGTGGCCAAGAGGGTAAGAGTTCCAGCTTTGGCCTTCCACCATGTTAGACCATCGCCATAATTGTACAGTAATTTATACCAGAGCAACAACCTTTCATTCCCATCTTTGTATTGTTAGGAAAAGGGGCAAATACTCCCTCCTACTACTTCCTGCTGGATGGGGGCATCATGTTGGGGTTTAGGAGGCTTGACAGGATGAAGGTTGATGCCCATGTAGAAGCTGGAACCAGGTGTTTCAGCCAGGACAAGGAGTGTATTGTTGGTTAATGCTCACATCCTAGATTGAAGAAATAAAAAGGCAAGATGCCATGAGGAGGCAGGTCACTATCATAATTAAAGGACCCAGGAGAGGTAGAAGGAAAGGTGCCCATGATCCAAATGTGTTGTTCCATCAGGACCACGGTGAGGAAGAATCTGAAAAATGAGCATGGAGTTGGGAGGGGTGAAGTTACAGGAGGCCATTATTCCCCCATCCGAAAGAGTAAAAGTAAAAGTGTAGGTGGGATTTGTCCTTGGTCCAGGGGTTGAGCTGGAGAGAATGGGAAGCATGAGAACTGTAAATGCTGACAGTTTAATCATGTTTGGGAAATTATAGACTATGGGGCGGGGGGGGGGAGGACTGTGGCTGTGTCACTATAAGTGAGATGAGAGCCCGGACCCAGAAGGGTCTCATGTCTAACTGAACAGCTGAGGGTGGAGAGAACTAAGATAGCTGTTAGGTAAAACAGTATGAGAGCAATCTTACATATAATGTGGGAGTCTTTAGGAAAGACTGCTCAGAATCCTACAGTGAAAATAAATAATTAATAGAACGTCAGTGATCAGGAACCAAATAGGATAACAAAACATGACTTAGTCTGAAATTTGTAGCTGTGGGGCCTTGGTGAGACAGAGATGGGTGGGAGATAGGAGATGTGATGACCACTCAGGATATTTAGAGTTAGGGGAGTTAGGGTTAGGAGGGCACCGCTTAGCTTGAGTGACATGGAACCAGGATGGCAGTCCAGCGACCTTGACCACTATTGTAGTTGTGAGGAAGACCAGATAGGAGCCGCTCTAATTTGGTTGTAATCCTGTGGATTTAAAAATTTTAAGATAAATTAGATCTCCTGGGGATATGGGAGGATCTGGTTTAGTCCCATCAGAGGGTTAGGGAAGACAGAGATTGGCATGTTGTCATAAGAAGTGTTGGGGGAAGGAGAGAATTGGGTTGTAGTCAGTAAGAGGAGGGAGACTTTGGGAGGCAGGAAGATTGTGGAGTAACAATGGTTGGCCATACATGAGTTTAAAAGGGCTTAAAAAGTTGGAGCCTGTGGAAGCGCTCTGAGCATGGCTAAGGCTAAGGGAAGAAGTTGAGGCCAAGTTTGGTGCAGTTCTAAAATGAGTTTTGTGAGGTGTGTTTGGAGGATGAGAGCTGTGGGGGGAGAGAGAAGGTAAAGTAGAAGTTAAGCTTTTGGAGGAGATGCCTACCTAAAAGGGGTGTGAGGCAATTGGTACTACCAGAAAGCTATGACTGAAGAAGAGAGTTTGGAACCTGCATGGGATGGGCCCTGTTTGAAGAGGCTGTATAGATTGACCATCAACACCCACTACAGAGACTGAGGATTTAATACAATGGCCTGAAAACTCAGGAAGAATATTATATATGGACCCCATGTCTACAAGTACAGAGAGTGTTTTACCTGAGACCTCTAGTGAGACTTGGGGCTCTGAGAAGGATACCTTAATGGGGGCTGTGGGCCCCGAGCCCTATCAATCCTCAGCAGCAAGTCCAAGTAGATCAACCAGTGACAAATCTGGTGGTGACGAGATCTCCTGTGAGGGTAAGGAATTAGAGGATGGCTTACCCACTCTCTGGTGGCTAGGACAGTCACTCTTCCAATGGCCCTTGAGATTGCAGAGGGGTCAGGGCCCCAGAGGAACTCATAATTGGGGCATTCTGTTGCCCAGTGTCTTTCCTTGTTACACTTGAAGCATGGTCCAGGAGGGACTCAGGCAGCTCTGCCTTGTTTCTATTTACCTGTCTTAGGAGCCCCAAGTGCCACTGCTAAAAGATCAGATTGATATTTAGCAAGCTTCGTTTTTTGTGCCTCTTTTTTCTCCTTTTGAGTTTTATCTCTATTGTTGAAAACAAAAAACCATATTAAGAAGGTCTCCCTGTGGGGTTTGAGGGCCAGGTTTATCCTTTTGTAGTTTTGCCCACATGTCAAGAGCAGACTGAGAAATAAAATAAGTGTTAATAACAACTGTCCCTTTATGAGAGTCTGAGTTTACATTAGTAAACTTAATTAGGGTGTCCCTAAGACGTGTTAGGAAAATACCAGGGTTTTTTATGTCTTGGGTCTTTAGTTGTTGAACTAAAAAATAAAAGATTGATAACAGTACATTTATAACTTTAGTTGGGATGTCTCCCATAAGGCTATGGAGATTATTGGAACCTCCAATTAATGAATAAGAACTGGTTAATGTTACCAGGCAGCCACTTTCTCATTCACAAACTGAAGTCCTGTTCAATAATCTCTCTCCACCCCAAGGGATTTTGTTTAACCAATTTTAGCATCATTTTGACCAGCTGGCAACCCAGGTAGAAGCATGCTTTTTAATCTGTAACCCAAATAAACCTTGATTAAATGATCTGAAAATGTAAAAGAAAAAGGAAAAGAAAAAGAATTGTTGAGCTCAAATAAAAAGGAACAGCCATTTGTGGATATGACATACAAAGAAACATATATAGACAATCCATGCAAATTTCACATAGAAACAAATACAGTTTAACAAATAAATACCTAACACAATCAGAGTGCACTCAAAT
>RJWM01005941.1:0-87557 GCA_004363535.1 Dasyprocta punctata | reverse complement strand
TTCTGTTGATTCACTGAGGCAAAAGTTTTGTGCTAATAACTTTTTTGGATAATATTTCATGTCCATATTTTTTATCCTAAATAATTTCTGTGAGTATAATAATATGCAATGTGCTGATGATTGTTACTCTCTCATTGGCTGGTTGTGAAATTGTTTTGCTTTGGTTTCTTACTTTTCTTTTGTTTAAAATAAAAAAAAAGAAACTGATTTTTCAAGAGGAATTTATCACTCCATTTCTCTTTGTACTAAAGATACCTGCTTTTCACCTATAAATGTTGTTCTTAAAGTTAGTTTAATCTTGGAAAGTACAACTTCATGTGAGTAATTGATGGACATCTGCTTGGGAAAAATATCTGCTAAATAACAAATATTTATGAAACTCTCCAATCCATCCAAGCAAACACAGACACACGCAAACACACCCAACACAGGGTTATGAGTTTATATTCTGTGGTCCAAATGGGGAGGTGATTATGCAGTAAAAGGTCCCATTTGGTACTAAGTATGCAGAAGTGATAGAAGGAATGTTAATTAAAATGCCTTGAATTAAGTTAAATATTTAGCATCTGGTATCTTTGCAAGCCCACAATTTTTATATACCAAAAGCAAATAATAAAAACTTAGAGGTTTCTACTGAGTCATCTGTTTCTGTTTTCTTCAAAGACTGAGAATGGTTGGTTTTTTTCATTATGAAACCAATTTTGCTATACTTTTTATTTATATTGTATTCATGTGTTAGATGGCAAAAGTAATTTAAAAAAGGACTAAAAGCCAGTTTCTTTCTCCTTCTGTTGTATTAACACAGGGGAACAAAACTCCCAACCTACTAGATGTCTGGTAGTTGTTCATGTTCTCTAAAATTGAAGAATGAATTTTAGGAACAACAAGAGATTAAAAGCAGAGTATATTTATTTAGAGAAAGAAAGCTTTTGTCTGAGAGAGAGACAGAAGGGGTCCCAAGTGGGTTGCCAAAGACTGACTTTTCTAGGGACTTTTAGAGAGCAAAACCACAAAGTGAGAAGGATCCAAGATGGGGAAAACTGGGAACTCACAAGGCAGATGGGCATGAGGTGGAACAGAACTACAGTCAACCAATAAGATTAATTGTTCAGAGCTGGGTGTGGTGGGGCACACCTTTAATCCCAGCACTTGGGAGGCTGAGGTAGGTGGAGTATTGTGAGTTTGAGGCCTGCTTGGGCTACAACATGAATGCAAGGCCGACCTGAGCTACATAGTGCAACCCTGCCTCAAAAAACTAGGGCTGGGCATTTGGCTCAGTGGCTTAAGCACCTGTCTGGCACGAGTGAGGCTGTGAGTTCGATCCCCGGTGCTGCAAAAAAAAAAAAAAAAAGATTAATGGTTCAGGTAAAATTGACGGAATCAGGGACAAATGGGAAAGCAAGTCAAGGTACCAAGGAGCATTCTTATGGATCAGTGACTCTTCTGGTAGGGCGTTGGGATGGTGACTCCTGGCTTCATCAAGGTGATCCATACCTATATAGAATGTCAATTCCTAATGTTTATACTTAGGGTGTGGTTGCATTTGTTTTGCCTTTTGTCTTGGGATCTGGCCCAGAGCGGGAGGTGTGTGTTTCCTCCAAGGTCACAAGACATCTGGTCCTCTGTGCAGGCTCCCTCCAGGGGCTAGCCCTGTTTGACTGCCTATAACAGCATCTACCTGGCAATAGCAAGAAAACAAACCAACACGTGCTTTACCATTTTGTGTTTTTGTTTGTTTGTTTTGGTGCTGGGAATCAAACTCACAGCCTCCAGCTTGCCAGGCAGGGGCTGTGCCACTGAGCTGTATACCCAGCCCTGTGTTTTGTTTTGAAACAATATCTCATTATATTACTCAGACTGATCTTGAACTAATGGATTCAAATAATCCTCCTGTCTCCACATCTCTAGTAGGTGGAACTACAGTCGTAGACAACCACACCTGTCTTGTGCATTTAAAAGCATTTAAAAGGAAATTTAAAAATGTTTCCTCATAGTGACTGACAGGATTTGTATTGCTTCCCCACTTTATTTGAAATAAAGTAAATAAGATTCAGAAAGTTTTAATGACTTTTCCCATGTCTTCAATATTTAAACTCAATGGCAATTGATATTTATATCTATTATATACATTGCTGCTTTATAACACAAACATGAAGTAACATTTTAATTCTGCTTGCATCAAAGACACAATATCATTTGACTTTGAAAGCAAAATCTGGCCATTATTGCATATTACTAATCCCTCCCACCTCTGAAATAACTTGCCACAAGCAAACCCCTTCACCAAGATTTTCAGGCAGTGCTAGAAGGTTTGGAAAACACTGGCTACCTTAGCTCTTTTGAGAACCTGTACTTGCTGTGGTCGCTCCCAAAGTTTAGGTAATTGAAGTAGCTGAAACCAACACATCCACACTTCAGCCAACTAGTTCCTTTAGCCTGGAAATATTTCTTCACAAAGTGGTTTTTAATTAGTGTTGGTTCCTAACAACTTGGTGGTTGTAAATGTTAATAAACTTCCTACAAGGGAAATAGAGATGGAAAGTTTTATTTGTCAAACATTTTATCCTCTACTTGGTTAGCATGGACAATTACCCCAGTACCCTCAGGCTTATATTCCCTGAGTATTTAGCAGTTAATGAATATAAATAGTACCAACCCAGCGATTTTCAAAACCATAAATAATTGTTTCTCTGAACACTCAAGCTAGTGGAAAAAAATATTTAAAAACTGGCAGAGCAAAATAAAATACTTATTAACTAAAATTGAGGCCCAAAATTGTACTAATCTGTTTCATCCTAGACCATTGTACATCTATTCAACTAATAAGAAATGGAGCTTTCTAAATGTCAAAGTTAAGCTATTGCTTCTATCACATTTTCATTATGTATTACTTATACAATTCCCTATAAAACAGATTATAATTAATGCCTAACTACAACATATTGTCTTTAATGATCAGTAAATTTTGTCTCGATTGATGATTATTTTGAATGAAAAAATTCCATTGAGAATACAAGTTCAGCAAGGCATAGTGGTTTCCCCCTGTAACCCCAGTTACTTCAGAAGCAGAGGCACAAGCATCATCACAAGGTAGGGGTCAACCTGGGCAACTTAGAGAGACCCTGTATTAAAATAAAAACTAAAAAGTTCCCTGATAGATGTGTTTTGAAATTTCAGTTTAGTTTTTTTTTCCTTCTTTCTCTTTCTTTTTCTCCTTGAAATAAGATGAATTTTGAAAAAAAAAAAAAAACTAAAGAGTGAAAGTTTATAGCATGGTACTCCATGGATCTATCTCTAATACCACATACACACACACAAAATTCAATCTCCAGCACCATAAAAGTAATTTAAGTATATATATGAATTCATGTAGCAAATCAAATAACAGAAATGTGAATAAAGAAAAGCTAATTTTCCCCCTTGTCCGTCCATCAATAAATGTAGCCATTGATTTTACACTGTATATTAAGGATTGATGGATCAAAATCAGATTATTCATCAATATTCAAATAACAGATTAGCTCAAGATTGTATTGATGTTCTAACAGTTTCTAGACAAATGACACCAATCAACAAAATATACAAGTCTGGGATATTAAATGACAATCATCATATAATTTTTAAATTTCATGACTTTTTAAGTTCAAGCACTATAATATGTGTTCCACATTCTTATATTTGTTAGTTGTTCAGTGTTTTGCTTTTTTTTTTTTTTTTTTTTGGTAAAGGGAATTGAACTCCCAATCTCGCACCTGCCAGGCAGGTGCTTATGACACTGAGCTAAAGCCCCAGCCCAGTTGTTTAGTTTTCATCACCAAAAAAGCACATTTTTAAATTATGGATACCATAGAAACAATATTATAAGCAGAACATAATATTTAACAAATATCTTTGCAAAGTTGTAGAAAACATCATGTTATAATTTAGTTAGTGGCTCTTTTTTTTTTTTACCAAAACCTCTTTATTTTTGAAAAATTTTAGATTCATATAAAAAGTTGCAAAATAGCCAGCTTTAAGAGAAGGAGACAGGAGGATTTCCCTGAGTTCGAGGCCACCATGGGCTACATAGTAAGCTCAAGGCCAGCCTGGACTACATAGGGAGAACCTGCTTCAAAAAAACAAAAATTACAAAGACAGTACAGTTTTCACATCTAGTTTCCTCCACTGTTAACATCTTATGTAACCATGGGACATTTTTACAACAAACCAACAGTGATACATTACTATTAACTGAACTCCAGACTTTATTCAAATGTCAACTAATTTTTCCTTAAAATTCTTTTTGGTTCCACATTCCTATCCTCTCTCCTTAATCTACTCTGGTCTGTGGCAGTTTCCTATCTTTCCTTCATTAGATGATGTTGGCAGATTTGAAGAACAGTGGTCCAGTATTTTATAGAATGTCTTTATTCTAGGTTTGTGTGGTGCTTTCTCAATGTCTGGCTGGGACCGTGGATTTGGAGAAAGCCATGGAGGTGAAGGGGTTGCTCTCATCACATATTTACTGTCCGTTATGGAAGAGAGCTAGCCTGATTCAAGAGAGGAGATAAGAACTGGCAGAAAAGGAAGGAGAAAGTATGCAGATAGATTGGATAGCTGTTTGATTGCACATCTCTTTGATTTAAAAAAAAAAACAGCATTTTTAAGAAACCTTTTTTCAAATGTGTGTTTCAAAAGGAATTGGGGAGGCATTTGGGAGAGGAGATGGGAAAAGTAAATAGTAGCTGATATAAAATAAAGTCCCTGAGGTTATTATGTAAGTAGTTTTAAATTTTTATTACTCTCAGTATGTCAGAGACCACAACAGGATTGTTTTTGGTAGTTCTGGGGGTTGAACCCAGACCTTAGCACTAAGCTACATCCTTAGCCCTTTTTAGTATTTTTTTTTAATTTTAATTTTGAGATAGAGTCTCACTAAGTCAGTAAATTCCCCAGATGGGGTCCAGATTGTGATCCTCCTGCCTCAGGCTCCCAGAGTGCTGGAATTATACACATGGCCAATCTGACAGGGGTTCAAAATTCGATTTTCACAGAAGTAATTACATGCATAGCACTTTAGTGTATTATGCAAGTCTCTATTATTTCTTCCCCCACCTCATCACTGGTCTAGGCTTGAGGAGGTTCCTAAAGTTGAGATAAGGAATCTAACCCACCCTTTTTGTAGAATAAATTTGTAGGTTTGGTGACTCCTGTTACAGAAAAGGAATTTTCAGATCACATTAGTAAGAGTCACAGTTAGGGTTTATTAGGCAGAAATTTCTATACATGTTCAAGAATGGAGCATTGACCATCAAGAGTTAAAGGTATATTATGACCATAGTGGGGTATGTTTACAGGTCTTGGAGGTGTCAAGATGGGCGACCTAGGATGTGTATTTTCCATCTGTCACGTTACCCATCTGGTCGACCATGGCAGTGTGCAAAACATTTCCTTGTGTTTGAAGTTCAGATGTGCCTCCCACTAACTTCACTGCATTCTGGAGGATGGAGGAAGCACAGTGCACAGGGGAAAAGAACAGGTCCAGAGCCCAATTCACCGGCTTACTGTGTCTTTGTGACCTTTAGGAATTTGACTTTTTGAGTTAGTTTCCCGAAAAGGAAAAGGCTTGAGTAATTTTGTGTAGGGAAGCTGCAGTTTTTCTTAAAAATACAATTTTAAAATCCCAATTTCCTTGCTGCTCTTCTCTCTGGTTTTTTAAAAAATATTTTTCATTTTAAACCAGGCATGGTGGTGCACACCTGTAATCCCAGCATTCAGGAGGCTGAAGCAGGAGGATCATTGCAAGTTCAAGACTAGCCTAGGCTACAAAGTAAGCTCAAAGCCAGCCTGAACTGCATAGCTAGATCCTGTCTCAGAAGAAAAAACAAAAAACAAAAAACAGAAAAAACTCTTTCCTCTTTCAATCCAACTCATATTTACTGAACATATAACATTTATTAGGCATTATTCTGGGCACAAAAGATCAAGCAGTAAGCAAGACAAGTCACAGAAGTCATTTGATTTTATGAAAAAACTTTTGGAAAAAGAAATGTAGGAGCCCTGCAGAGATAGATGATAAACAAACAAACAAAAAGAAACCAAAGTAATGAATGAGATAATTTTGATAGAGCTCAAAAATGTATTCTATGAATAATACAATGAGAGATACAAGGATTGGGGGCAGGGCTGGTTTAAACTCTAACAGTAATGTCATAGTTTGGGTGGTTGTGTTTAGTTTTGTAGATGCTGTTGTTATGTCATCTATGTCACTGTGCTGTGGCACAAGTCTTAGCAAAGAAAGGGCTTAACGGGGAGTAATACAAGTTGTGAAAATCCTAAAGGAGAATTCTGAAGTATAACGATTAGAAATTATATTCCCAGGCTATGAACACACTACAGGTGTATCTAAGAGAGACTACACAACCGTACAAAAGTGTAAATATTTTTAATATAAGAATGCATCCAAGCTGGGGATGTAGTTCAGTGGTGTAAGTGCCTGCCTGGGTTGTGAGTTCAATCCCCAGTACAAAAAAAAAAAAAAAAAAAAAGAATGTATCCAATTCAGTATTCTCAGTAAATTAATATCCTTGGTACTTTCTTATCACTTAATAATACTCAAAATTCTCGAAGAAGTCAAAAAATGTTGCACAAACAATGGACTAACTGTATGTAGCTACCAAATTTACTGTCTTGAGCGGATCATTACTGACTCAGATGAATAGTTTCTTATAATTTTGTTTTGAAAAAATGAATTATGCTAATTTTTATTTGCCTTCACATTCTGCTGTAAACCACTTATAAGTAGTTTTAGAAATCTCTTATTTTTAGGTTTTGTTATTTGTATCATATTATTGGTAATACTTAACCCAGCTAGAGGTTTATAACTCTAATTTTAATTCCATATACTATAGAAAAGTATAGATGTTAGTATAATTGCATATATATCTAATATAAACTTCAGTATTTTCAAATGCTTTAATAGATCAATTTAGTAATTAGCAAAGCGTGGCTTATTGCTAATATAAAATTAACTTGCGTAAATGTTCAAAATTTTTGGTCTATCCTCGCCCATAAAAAGAGATTTAATTTGACTAATCTTTCATAAATCCTATAAAGAAAAGCTATATAGTTAGTTTTCATCATTAATGCATACCATTTACTTTAAATTTAAAATGACCTACTATGATTATTATCTGATCATATAATTATGAATAATATTATTCTATAATTGCTAGTTTAATTGCTATTATAATTAGTCTCATAGCCTCTTTTTAGGAATATTTCCACCTTAAAAGATGAGCAAATTGTGTCACTCTTTAGAAATAATAAAAAAATCAATTCATAATCTTTGATTTAGCAAAAATTTTTGGTACCTCCTGGTCAATTTTTCAATGAGACAGTTTGTAACATTGAACTATACACATCTTGGTACTTTTGTTTACCAGATTGTCCATGAAAATCATAGGAAAGTTACTCTCCATTGACAAGATTTAGTTCAGGTGGGTGTAGCTAACTGGTGACAATTGCCTACTAATTTGCTTAGTTGGTCTTGGGTGTTCTTTTGCCCTCAGGTACCTGACACACCTAGATATTCCATAGATTGTTCTAACAAGCTACTCTGAATCGGAAGGAAACCAAATGAAGTAAAAATACTAGTCTTAGTCATTCATGGTGAGTCACTGATACTTGCTAGGTGTGGGTATTCCCTCTTATCCACCCTTTTTTTTTTTTTTTCCAAACCTGGCAGGGATGACCTTCTGGTACAAATGATAAGCAATTCAGTTTCACTTCATACTCTTTTATTGCCAATACTCTTACTTTTGGCCAGATCTTGTTCAAGATAAAACAGTACTCACACTCCAGTCATTCCTGTAAGACACATAACACCTGGAGACCAGGCTCAGGGTGCAGCTTTCTCACCACAAGCAACCTAAGAAATCAAGATGCAGACCTTGAGTCCCAAAATAAAGTTTTTTCTTAATAAATCTTAAAGTTGCTTTATTTTTTTCCAGAAATAACGTTCCACAAGCTACTTTAAGAAACACCCACCTCCCCAGCCATGTTTGAGATGACGTTTCTGCTCTCCTAAACGTGCATTCCCAACCCTGATGAATGACAGCTGGTCCTAGCATCAGGAAGTCATAGTTTTGGAAGTAATACATCATGGTCTCCTTATTTGCTGCAAATAAATTTTACTTTATGTGACAGTTATTCTTTTTTTTTTAAAAAAAAGAGAATAAAACCAAACAAAATAAAACAGAATAAAGTCAATCAAAACAAAACAGTGAAAGTTATATAGGATTTCAAAACAAGATAATAGGAAATCAATAATGGCTACCATAATGCCTCTTGTTATCTTCAAAATAGCTGCCCATAGAATCCAGCAAAACAGAACAGTTAAAAAACCAATCAAAATAAAACAATGAAAGTAATACAGGACTTAAAACAAGACAGTAGGAAATCAACAATGGCTACCATAATATATCTTGTTATTTTCATAGTAGCTGCCCATGCCATCAGATATGATAAAATCAAACAAAACAAAACAGAATGAAACCAAACAAAACAAAACAATGAAAACAATACAGGATTTTAAAATAAGTGGCTACCACCTTCAGAAAAAAATCTCCCATAGCTCCTATACTGGATACTGTTATCCTCTAAATAGATGCTTAGACTACTGGCTTTAGTCCTGCAAAGTCAGTCAAACAATACAAGCATTAATTTGTTGTTTTTTTTTTTTTAATTTTTTTTAACTTCAGTAGCTATCATCTCAGCCTGTGCTTCTCTGAATCAGCCAGCAGCAGACTGCAGGGAGGGGAGTGCTCAACACTTCACGTCTCCTGGCCCATGTGCTGGTTGGCTCACAGGAAGGAGTTAGCTTCTTCTTGATTCTTCTCCCAGCCCACATGGCTGCTGCTGGCTCACAGGAAGCGGGTGGGCCAGGCCAATCTCTTCCTGTGACAGTTATTCTTGATCTTCTTTTCTGATTCAATGCTTACCAAGGGGCAGACCCTTTGAGTTTAGTGACAAACTGGCAAATAAAAGGACAATTTCAAAACATCAGAATGAGTGCAAAATGCAAGGTATGATGTAGCACATAGAGGGAAGTTCTTAATCAAGCTTTGTACAGTTGTGAAAGAGGAGGCAAAATCTAAGCTGAGACCTTAAAGTAAATAGAATTTAATCAGCATAGGTCACCATTGCCCTCCATGGTGCTAAATGTAATAATGATCAATTCTTAAGTTTCACTTTACTTGAGCTTCTAGTAGTCTTGGCATACTGACTTATTTATACAACATCTTTATTATGTATTTTATTAGTACATATTAATATTACATGATGATGTTTATGTTAGGAAGTTGGTACAACCAATTCACAAATCTTCACTTGTAATTCCCTTGGCCCCCTCTTCCTTTATTCCCCTCTCCCACTCATGCTAATGTCCATCTCTGTAAGTCTTTGTAAAGCTATCTTTACTTAGCTAGAAAAAAATCTCACTCTCCTGGCCTTCCTACTTGGTCTGTCACTTAGTTCCTTTTGTTCCTCAGGTACTCTAAAGAATAATAAAGTAGGGCTTACTCCATTGATGACTTCTCATTTCTTTCTTTTCTCAATTCCTTAGTTGTGCATAAAATTTCAGTCTTATATTTCATCCATGTGCTAATGATTTCCAAACATATATTCCCAATCCAATTGCCTTCCCTGAATTAAGACTGGCCTACTAAATAGCATACTCATACTTATGTTACTAATAGACATGGCACATTTAACATATTAAAAAAATATAAACTTCTAACAGTCCCTGTTAACAATATCCACTCTTCATGTGGTTTTTCCCATTCTCAGTTAGCGGCAACTCCATATTTCAGGTTACTCAGGGCAAAATCTTCATGTAATCTTTGATCTTTCATCTCACATGAATTATTCAGTAAATCATATGGACTATCTCTTAAAAATATCTTAAATGGAAATACTTCTTACCAACATCACTGGTGGTCAAAGGTGCTTCATGGTTCATTTGCCTAGTTTCTCTTCCTTGGCCTCTTTGTCCTTCTGCTCCTCAGCATTCTTCCCTGCCTGCTCTTCTTTCTCTTCTGGGGATTGAAATCAGGCCTTCATCCTGAGCTACACTTCCAGGACCACCCCCATTTTGTGAGACAGATTGGTGCCAAATTGCCTAGGTTGGGCTTAAACTTGTGATCTCCTCCTTCAGCCTCCCAGGGTGCTGGGATTATAGGTGTGCACTCTCATTCATGGTTTTAATAGTGTCTTGATTTGCCCGCTCACTTTCATCTTTCTCCACCATCAAAAAAGCGGCCAGATCCTGTTACACCTTTGTTTTAGCACTGCTGCCTCAGTCCTGTGACTTCCCATTTCATCAAGAGAAAAGTGAAAGTCTGCGAAGGCCTTTGTGGTACGGCTCTGCCTCACCTCTCCGACCTCATCTCCTTTCAGGCTCCTCTCTTCTCTCTACTCCAACCATAGCGGTCTCTGTGCTGCGCTGGAAGTTTTCCACAAGATCAAATGACTGATTTATACATGGGTGGGTAAGAGAAAGAAGGAATGAAGACAACCCCCTTGACTTGTGATTTAGACTACTACGGATATGTTGCTGCATTCACTTAAAGAGGAGTGAGGATGAAAAGATCAGCTTTAGGGGAAATTTTGTTTCTTGGGTTTTTTTGTGGTTTTTTGTTTTTTTCAGGTTTAAGTGACTCAAACATGATTGCAGAATGTTATTGAGATTTGTCATAGCATGTATGAAATGATTTTACAAAACCTTACAATGATATTAGGAAAAGTTTCTAGTTGGAAAGCATGGAGAATTGCTTGCTGTTACATGGTATATTATTTAATCAGTCTTTTTATTTTAAAGAGGAAAGAAATAAAAACAATGATACCGAATTTCAAATAGGAAATTGACAATGGTTAATAAATTGCATATTGTCTTCGAAGCAGTGGCTCAGATTATAAGACATAGGCCTGAAAAATTGATCAAACAATATAAGCACAGATCGATTTTTTAATGAGCTAAAAGAAATTGATAATATAACTATGTTAGCTATCTTATATACATATACACATATTTATTTTCTTTTTCCTTCCTTTTTAATCCGTCTTTTTAAAACTACAAGCTACCATACTATTTATGTGAAATCTACAGAACAGACATGCAAATGGAACATAGTGTATAATTTTCAAAATATATTAGGAGCACTTAATTTACATTCAGTATGTGATTATTGTCAAATTAGAGATCCCACTATATATAAACATCCCTCACAGTTTTAGAAAAAGGGACAAAATGTCAAGGATGAAAAACGGGTAAATGTTTGCTTTACAAAAGAGATATATAATTTACACGCTTTTATTAAAGTATATCTGTTATAATTTACTTTTTATTAGTGCATGTTTGCAGTACATTATGATTACATTCATCATGAGGAGTTGGTATATGTACATAACGCATCTTAATTCTTTCTTTACATCCTTTTTTCCTTGCCCCACTCCTCCATCCTTCCATCTCTTCATGCCCTTTCCATTTTCAAAAGATCTCTCTCCATTTCTTATTATCTCTTTCATTTTGTGTGAGCACAGTTTTGAAAATGTTGAATTTGAGTTGCCTCTGAAACATCTCTATAAATAGTATAACCATCTGATATTTGGTTGGGACTTTAAAAGAGAGAACAGTGCTGTACATGGACAGTTTGGAGTCATCATTATTTAATAATTGGAGCTATGAAACTTGAACCTAGCAGTGGCATATCCCTTATAAGACAAGAGATAGACAACACAGTTTTACTTATCTGTGAGTTTTGCATCTATAGATTTAAATGACCACAAGTGGAAAATCCTGAGGAGCTGAGTCTTTAACATTAAACTGGAGAGTTTGTGCTTTTAATCAGTGTTTTGATGTCTTTGCCTTTCACTAGTGGAATGGTTATCGAAGTTTAGACATCACTTCTTCATACAACCCATTCAAAGGCTGAAAGAAGCCAGACATGGTGGCACACACCTTTAATCCCAGCACTTGAGAAGCTGAGGCAGGAGGAACATTGTGAGTTCGAGAACAGACTGGGCTACAAAGTGAGTTCAAGGCCAGACTGAACTGCACAGTGAGATCCTGTTTCAAAAAAATAGGGTCAGGGATTTAACTCAGTGGCCTAAGCACCCACCTGGCAGGCATGAGGTTGTGAGTTTGATCCCTGGTACCAAAACAAAAAAACAAAGGCTGAGAGAGTTTGTCCCCTAACGAAGCTATCCTCTCATTAGCCAGAATTGGTTCATATGTCCTCCCCTAAATCAGTCACTAGGAAAACGGATAACTTCCCTTGAATCAGTGTCATTTTATACTCGAAAAGAATTTGGATCTGTTAAAGAACGAAAAGTAGAAAGGTAAAAAAATTAGGCTGGGGTAGAGTGGCAGAGTGCTAACCAAGCACGCATGATTCCCTGGGTTCAGTCTCCAGAACGGCACCCCTGCAGCCCCTCCAAGTGTTACAGATATGAAATGGGAATCATGTTATGGTTGTGGAACTCAGGAAAGAATGTGCTTCAAAAAATGGGAATTAACATAATTTTAAATATGATTATGAAATTAAGATTTGAGTAAATATTATTCAGATTAAGTGGCAAAACAGCCCCTGGTAATCTTTGGATGACAGTTGTTGAGTAGTTTGAAGTTAGTCTGTATTGAAGTATTTTCAGTGATGGTAACAAACAGAGAGAAATCACTCTTAAGTGGAATAGAAATAGAAAAATATACAACTATCTTGTATTTTTTTCTTTTCCCTTCCTTCCTTCCCCCTTTCCTCGACCTAGTTCCTCTTTCCTTTTGAACAATTTCTTCCCTTTTCACAATATCTATTGTATACTTTGGACATTTTTTACTTTTTCAGTTTCTCATATCAGGGAGATGATACTAATATCATTTGGAGAATTTTTTATTCACATATCTTGTGCTCTGAGTAACTACTTTGAAGATAACTTTACACGATGTATTAACTATTGCTATTCTACTATGTCTTTGTTATGAAATTTTGTTGGTTTTTTTCATAAAATTAAAAAAAAAGAAAAAGGAAAAAAGGCAGAAGGTTACACTGTGGAGTTGAAAAGAATTCCTAATTTTAGATGAGAAATTAACTGGAAGTATACCTGCATGTCAATGGAAAGAAACTGGAAGAAGAAAACAATAGAATAACAAATGAAAGTAAATATCAAGACTATCTCTGTTGTGCCAGGCATGGTGGCACATGCCTGTAATCCCAGCATTTGGGAGGCTGAGGCAGAACGATTGTTGAGAGTTTGAGACCAGCCTGAGCTACAAAGTGAGTTCAAGGCCAGCCTGAACTGCATAATGAGACCCTGTCTCAAAAAAGGACAAAAAAGAAAAAATCATTATAATGGGAAAATGTATAGGTTTAAATATATCTGTATAAGATTGAGAATTGGAGGCAACCTCTATCTAATGACTACCCTCACATCTAGTCAGAAGCACTCAGCATGGCAGAACTTTTCCCACACTTCGCGCAAAAAGTCAGTATCCAGATAGCCTACTGAGACTACTCATAGAATGGCCACAGTCCTTACAGTGTTGATCCTACTTGAATGTAGGTCTCATATCTCAGTGACTACCTTACCACAGATAATTCCATAGAAATATTTGCATATAGCATTTAAAAATTTTTTATTGGTACACGTTTTCAGCATATAATGATTGCATTCACTTTGGGGAGCTAATACATGAATATAACACATCTTAATTTTCTCTTCTCTTTTCCCTCTCTGTTCTCCCTCCTCACTTGTAACTTTATATAAAGATAAATATATTGGTGTTTTCATTATTTTTAATTGTCTCTCAACTGTTCCCAAATGAATTTCAGTCCTCTCAAAAGCAGAATATATTTTTGTCATCTCTTAGTACAAGTCCTTGAAAACGATGGAGAGCAAATAGTTTCAAATGGTGGGTGACAGTGATAATGAATTCACTGATGACTTTCAGTTTTTAAAAAACAATTCTGAGGTTTCTACATAAAGGTGAGAATTTTATAAATTAACTTCATGCATGCAACTGCTGACCAGTAGGAAAAACACTGGTGATTTAATGGAATTTACATTCTTAGCAAAACTGGGCGTCAGAATTGAAAAAGGTATTCTGAAATGATAGATCACCTAGGTGCAGCACATTTTTGCTGAATCACCTAAGGATGCTCACCTGAATCATCACAGACCAAAAATTATGCAAAGGTAGAAGCAACTGTCTCCCAACAACCAGAATAGAAGGGAGTGGATAATGGGTGAAACACAAAAGCAAAATTTCTCCCTATTTAAAGCTAATCATAGTTTACAAAGAGTCACTGGGCAATTAATTGAAGCAAGCCCTGCCATGTCCTGAATTTAATTTTAGTCTAACAGTTGGAGATAAAATTTATTGTTTTGTTTTATGAACAAGTATGTCATGTCCAGTTCTAGAGTTGGCAGGAAGCATGACATTCATTCATTCACTTATTCACTTACTCATGAATTTCTGATTCAGCAGATGTTTATGGAATGCCAAATTGACACCAAGAATGAAGAATTCAGAAAAGGTGCGGACATCTATTTTCCAATACTTCACAAGCCAGTCTAGCACCTCACTGTCCACTTGTGAATGGTTGAGTTGGACAGCAATCATTTAATTAATAATTTTTACTTGAAAAGTTCGTTCCTCTGAGCTTGTGTAATTGATAAAACCTTCCAAATTTTCTGTTCCTTTCAGCTTTATGCAAAATGCAGCTTAAAGATACCTCACTAAACTACTGGACAAGCAAAATGGTGCACACCTGTAATGTCAGCGCTTGGGAGCCTGAGTCAGGAAGACCACCATGAAGGCAGCCTGGGTTACCTAGTGACTTCAATGCCAGCCTGAACTACAGAGAGACCCCGTCTCAAATAAAAAAAAAAAAAAGAAAAAGAATACTTTTTTTAAAAATTGTGGTCGTCTCTCAGTGATTGCATCATTAATTTAAAAAACTATATTCAGTTTTTAAAAAGAAATGCATAAACCAGTAGTAATAGTGCCAATGAATTATTTTAAAATACATAGTAAATATCTTATATATGAGAGTCCTAATTAACAGCAGAAATATGCAAAGAATGCATTGTATGTATGATTCTGGCAGATCCAGAGATAAAAAAGCAATTGCATACAGTCTCAGTACTCTAATTTATTTATTGAAAATTATTCTAAAACTTCCTGAAATATTGAAAAAGATATTCCTGTGAATTCATTCATCTAAACCAAATGCATTCACTTGACATCTTAGTGTCTAAATGAATTAACTTGAGAACTTTTCATACTCCTGAAATTCAAGTAACCATGCACATTTTCCATGGTTGCTAGCAATCATGTTTAATTAGCTATGAATGAACCATCAATTAAGCAGGGTGATGATATTCTTCTTAACCGTGATCCCATTTATTTAGCTTAAATCTCAACCATCTTAGAGTCTTTGCTTGTTCATTTGTTTAAATAATATTACTGAGCATTAAATATACAAAGGGGAATGTGCTAGAGATGATTTGCTTTCAACAAACTTGTAACTTGACAGAGGCAATAAGACATGAAACCCTATTGCCACAAAAACACCCAAAGAGAGCATGTGTGGAGTAAGGAGGGGGATGTCATCTACAACATGAGGGGAAAAAAGATCTCAGCTAAGGGTGAATCAGGAAATGGAGAAAACTTTGAAGAAGTCAATGTTTAACGCTCCTGGCAGAGATGGTATTGATATTGGCAGAGATGAGTGAGGGCCTGGCCAAGCTGAGGAAAAGGTAAAATGCCCCAGGCTGACAAGAGATAACAGGAGTTAGAAGACATGGAGGACAAGACTGAGCCACGGAATTGATCATTTGGACACTAAGTGGTAGGATTTTATGACCAGACAACTGATGAAGAATGATATTGGAGTAGGAGAAAAAATCTCCCCAGTTCAATCAAGGAAAACCATAGGTATCTGCTAATTAAAGAAACACAGTCCATCTAAATTGCCTACCTGCAAATCACTCTGTCCTCCACTCATATGCATGGCTTTGCCTCCTGCAGAACAAAACTGTAGAAGCAGTGTCAATAACCATCCAGGACTTGCCACTGAAGGTGTGGTTGGGAGGGGCTATCAGAATTCTCTCGCCAGAAATACATTCACGGTAAAATTATTCCAAATCATCGTAGTAACTACATGACAGGACTCATACCAGTGATTCAGTAAATGAGTCATGGCAACTCATGTCATGATCAGTATATTCTATATTCCAAATAATGTAATATTTCCATCAATAAGGAATATTCCACACAATGGTAGATCTACACCATGACCTATTATGCTGTCATTGAAAATGATTTGGAATTATACAAGTTGACTTGGAGAAATTTCCACAACATAACAGATCCAAATAGTAGGCAACCATTTAGTGCTTAGTACATCCCAGTGTTTTCCATATATTACTTTATTTAGTCTTCAATCGTATCATTTTACAGGAGCACAGAAATGCTAAGAAACTTCCCTGCAGTCACACATCTAATAATTAATAAAAGCTAATAATTAATAAAAGCAGGAATTTGAACTCAGTCTACTTCTAGAGTGCAATCTCTTTTTGTTTAATTAGTATATGCTCATGACATTTAAAAATTACCCTGGTTTGGGGGAATTGGTACATATAGCAATTGTATCTCGATCATTTTCAATCTCCTCTCCCTATTAGGAGGTAACCAAGCATTTCACACAGCGAGTCTTTCGGGGGAGATATTTTAAATAACCACTAAAACATCTCTTCCAGCTTTTTTTTTTCTCAATTATTGTTCTTGTTGCTCTTACTTAGGTCACTGATGACTTCCCAAGATCAACGTTAGAGCCCTTTTATTTTATATTTCATTTTCTATTTTACATCCTACTATTGCCTATGTCTTCTCTGTGTCTTTCCTGACAGGGATGATATTGGCAGGAATAAATGAAAGACAAGGCAGGTTGAAATTTATAAAATTTCTTCTTATTTACTCCTTAACCATTAGGATTTTAAAAATTTTATCCTTTGCCTAATTTTTAAAATATAATGACTTTGTTATTTTTAATAAAATATATAGACATAAATATTCAAACAGTAAAAAATCAAAGAAAAAAGCTAGTTTATAGCCAATTATGAATCAAAATTTTTGTTATTAATTATCACACAATCACCTCTTAATAGTTATATAAAAGAAAGCTTAGATAAATTAACTGCTTAAAGATAGTAGTACAATAGATGCTATTTTAAAAAAGAGGTCTATGTGTATTATATGTACTTGGAATTAACCAATATAAGGAAACAGGTAAAGATAAATGAACTGCTTACTTTCAGGTAAATATGTCATTTATTTGAGAAATAGTAATTTCTAAAATGTCCTATGTTCAAATAGAAATGCTACAGAAATTCTAAAGGTACACGTACTATTTTTCATGATACATGAAGAAAACGTCATATATTTGTCATAAAAACAAAATATATTTTGAAACTTTTTCCAACTTGTTCATAAACTGTTATGGATTACAAACTGGTGGTCAACTTAGCACCAGTTGAATTAATTCAGCTGGTGTTGAGTAAAGATACTCCACCTGAACAAAGTTGCCAGCATAAATAGGGACGTGGAGAAGAAGAAGGGGGCATTGTGGGTTCTTTCAAGAGTTGCTATTTCGAGCCGCTGGTTCTCCTGGAGGTGCTTGTCATGCTGGCTTCCCCAATATGGATTCGGCCATTATCGTCGGAGGAGCTCAGGACCTCGTCGGTGAGAGTGGCTATGGTTCACGTTGCGGGAGCCCTGCTCCTCACACTGTGCATCGCTTCCTGGCTCCAGAGGGGAGGCTGTGTGCTGGAGAAGCTGGTCACGCTGGGCTTCCTGACCTGTGCTCAACTGTTCTCCATCGTCGGAGGAGCGCGGGACCTCGTCGCAGTTGGGGATGGCTGTGGTGCTCTTCAGGGCAGCCCCGCTTCTTCTTTTGAGCATGACTTCTTGGCTCCCACATAGAACCCTCAACCCACTGCACAGCTCCTTCACCCTGCTGGCATAGACTTTCTAGTTCCACCGCTGACCTTTGGCCTTCCCGGCACAGAACCGTAAATAGACTGGCGTGAGCCCTTATTGTGGGCTCTTAGATTCCCAGTTGATACTGTGGGAGGCATTGTCATGTGTTTTGGGTCTCTAGTGGGACTCTTGCATGATATTGCTGTGGGATCCAGGCCCTCAGCTAAATATCCTGGGTCTTAGTGTTGTGGACAGATTCTCCTGCACTTTCTTGTGTATAACTCTGGGTGACTATTATAAAACAATATTACAAACTCCGTGTCCTGTATGCAGTTGTTCTCCCTGTAACCCCTGACTACAACATAAACTGTAAGTGAATTTCCTCTTTCATCCTAGTCTATTGTGCAATGGTAAATTACATTAGATAATATTTGTCTTTCTCTGTATTCCCTGTTTTGTGCAATCTCAGTGCCCTTTTGGTTTTTTCCCCATCCCCACTCCCACAAGCTATAGTTTATTCTTCATTAGCATGTCTTGCATCAGCAAAAAAAATTGTGCATTGGTTTTTCAGCACTAGCATTAAATTCTTTCAATATCCCTGATCACCGACACAAAATTAATCGTTGAAGTACACAGTGTTCATCGTATGCTCTTCAATCCAAAATATTTATCAAGATATTCTACTAATAGTTATGTCTCCCGGAACAGAGAATGAGCACCAAGTTCACTATTTCTTGACTTTCAACAATAAATGACACCATAGCTGGATCTTCAAGAGACATACAATACAAATCAACAATATCCATTCTTTTCTTTCTTTTTAGTTTAAGTCTATACTCATAATTCCAACAATTCTACCCTCATGAACTTCAGTTCCTGTTAACCCAGACTATCTGAGGCATGCACAGTATTTCTCTTGGGTTCTACTCTAGTTCTTTTGAAAGAACAGGAATAACTAAGAACTTATCCATATTTTCCTAAGAAAGACTAAGAATTTCAAGAGACAGAGATGCCCAAGAATGTATTTTTCATTTGTTTGTTTATTTGTTGTTTTTTGTTTTTGAGATAAGATTGACCTTGAACTCACTATGGTGCCCAAGCTGGCCTCTAACTCATGGCAATCCCCCTGTCTCAGTCTCCCAAGTGCTAGAATTACAGGCATGCACCACCACGTCCAGCTCCAAGGGAACATTTTAGAGAAAGATCTCAAACAAGTTTTCTTTTTCAATTCCTTTACTACCTCCACCTAAATTTCCAGATTGAGCAGAGACTTATATTTCCTTGAGTGCTAGAATTCAGAATGTTTCTTTCCACTCACTATCTGCCAAAACACACTCATAATCTTCACTGTATTTAGAGCAAATCTTGTTCTTCCTAGCATCTCTGTAATTCGGTAACAGAAATGTAAGCAGAGTAGAAGTTAAAAGCTTTATAAATACCTAAGGAAAAGTCTGATTGACTGTTTCATTCATTCATTCATTCAATAAATATGTTAAGATGGAGATTGAGTTTTAGCCTTTTAACATAGCTGTTTTCAAATAGGTAAAAATTACAGAACTTAGTAAAAACAAAGCACACTTTGAGTAAGTATCTGGAAAAAGAAGGGTACCAAAAGAAAATTTCTTAAAAGAAAGACTCAATTTGTTTGTTTCATTCATTAATTTATTCATTCATTCAGTGTTGAGTGTTTAGGTATTTGGTAAGGGAAAATGGTGAGTCATTGACCTTCACAGAGCTGACAGTCTAGTGATAACTGATAGATCAGGTGACAACAAGGGAATAACATGAAAGTATCAAAGGAAGCCAGATGGGTTGATGTACCGCTGTCCACAGAACATTCTGGGAGAGGGACACAAGAGGATTGAAAGTTTGAACCCAGCCTGTACACTTACCGACTTGAAGAGAACCTGTGACAAAAATAAAGGAGTGGGGATCCGGAAGGGATGCAGCTTCGTGCAAGACCCTGGCTCAAGCCCCACTACTTCCACTAAATAAAAATAAATAAATTAAATAAATAAATAATCAAACAAACAACAAGACGGCAGAAAGCTAACTGAGCCAGGCATTCCAGAGGAATGTGACATTTCAGTTGAACTTTTAAGGAATGAATATATTTGGGTTAGTTGAGGATAGGAGGGGAAGGACACTAGATAATGTCAAACACATGTTTCATTGATGTAACACAGACCAATGAATAAACTGGAATTTTACATTTTGACTCTAGTAAGACTTTCACTACAGGATTTTTTTTAACTTCAGAGAAAAGTTAAGGAAGAAAATCCCTTAAATGCTTGCAGTAGCCCAAAAAGATCATCTGAAACAAAATATAATCTCAGAGGAACCACGCTGCTAAGGGATGCATTAAAGATAAAATTCTATTTAAGATTAGATATATATTTGGTCACTGTAGAAGTTTCTTAAGGGATTCAAAAGCTCCCAGTTAAATTCATCTCATACAATAAGTTGGTTTTCTTCTATCAAAACCTTGTGGAGAAGCCAATTCCCGACATTTGTATAGACTTGAAAAGTCCTAATACTCTTACTTTGCATATGAAAAACAAAGACCAAAATAAGGTCAAAAAGCTCTATAGGAATTGGAGGCAGGGAAAATTGAGATATAATTCAGTGTTAGATCTACTACACCAGACTGAACAAATAAAAACATTGTATGTGAGACTTTGTAAAGCTATTTTAAAACCAATTGCTTCCATATTCACTGCTAATCTTTAAATTTTCTCACCACTATTTATAATGTAAAAACTTCTACAGAATGCTGATGAATTTTTGACAAAAATTACCAAAAGCTTTCCATTTTATCAATAAAATGATTTTTTTAAACCCCAAATTCATAAGATTTGGAATTTTCCACTTTGCTAGCTCTTAGCATGTTCAAATAAGGATGGAAAAATACAGATTAGACAAAAACCTCTTAACAGAGATAAAGCATTTTCATTAAAAATGTCTTTGGTTGGGCTCCTTTCAGTTGTCATTTAATTTTATGATTACACTTTCAATGAAGATTTTCTGAATGCTCAATATGTGTGAGCATAATACCCAGTGGTAAGGATAAACAGAAAAACAAACATAAAACAGATAGATCTACTCTTACAACAAAAGAAGCTAGTAGATAGTGCATCTCACAAACAATGTTTTAATACTTTATTTCAAACATTTATCTATGTTGCCTTTCAGTATTTCCATAGCTTTTATAGAAATTAAATTACAGAAACAGATTAATGAATCTGTATTATCCTTGCACTAAAGATCTTTTATCTTTGTTTGATTTTGTTTTGTTTTTCTGTTTGTTTGAGGCAAGGTCTCACTAGTATAACCCAAATTGGCCTTGAACTTGTGATCTTCCTGCTTCAACCTCCCAATTGCTGGGATTACAGACATAAACAGACTTGCATGGACACCATCAAGGTCTTAATATTTTAATTTTTGAGAATATGATGGATGCAAAATGGTGTAGCATTTGTTTTAAATTTACATATGCCTAATAATTAAAAATGTAGAGCATCTTTTTACCTAATTATGGGTTACTTGCATTTCCTCTGTGAATTATCTACTTATCAATATTTTTATTAATTTAGCTATTAATCTTTTCTTATTGACATTTAGGTATTCTTTGCATATAATGGATATTAATTTGTATTATCATTTATATTCTTTTGTGTGAGATATTCATAACTCGAAGACTTATTTTTGCCTGTATCTTTTAGTAAATCCATTCTCACACATGTATTAGCCCAATTTACCCTCAATTTGTATGTTCGAATCAGCCTTTCAAAACTCTTCTCCTTCACCATTGATTGGTCTGGTGGTTGAGATTCAGTGTTTCAAAAGTTCCTACCCCAAATTTGCAGCTTTCCACTAAGGATACTACGTTATTCGGATAATATTTCAAATCCACTAGGATATTTACGTATCTGCACCACTTAGAGAAGTGTCCGATGTACTGTAGTTATTTGAAACCTTAGAGGAAAGAATAAATGGCATTAACTGCTGAGAGATTACTTTCCCAATATTGGGGTCTTGTTACCCTTCTTTCCTACAACAAATGAGTGGATGGCACTAATTTATAGTAAGAAATTCAGAGACTATAAAGGTAAGTTTTAAAATGACTCAAGGCCTCATTACTATTAGAGTGGTAACGATATGAGGATGAAATCATATACTTGCTTATATTCAACTTCTTTCTGCAAAGGATCCAAAGGCATAGTATCAACTCCCCAAAAACAACTCCACAGAAAAGGAAACAAGCAAGCAAATATTATTACAATAAAAGTATAAAACTTAGATATGAATTTCAAAATCAGAATCAAGTAAACACTGAATTAAATTAGAATGTCAAAGTTAGGAACTCAAGTATGTTAGTCATAAGAACATATACACTTGCTATTTCACCTTTGATTTAAAGTTATTGGCAAATAAACCAAAAAGGGATAGAGCACAAATTTAAGGTCTTTAATTCTCAAGATGGAGAAAACAGCGGTGTTTAAGGAGGATTTTTTCTTAACATCTAGGACTGAACAAATTTCCTGATGGCTCTTCATGTTGAAAACAATGAATTATCCTCTAAAAAAGTGTCCTCCATACAAATATTCAAGAAATACCAAAAAGAATTGTGTGGAATATAAAACAATATGTAGATGTTGGGAAACATTTGCCCACTCTGTCAAATTCTGTCCTTGGAACAAAGACATGAGAATAATTCTTTTAAAAAAGGAATAAAAGTAGAGACAAATCAAGTGTCAAAACCAATTACACTAATTAAAGGTAGAACAGGACACAAGCCTGGGTCTAATAGTGACCTCTTAGTACATTCTGGCTGCTAAAACAAAATATGATAGTCTGAGTAGCTAGTAAACAACAGAATTTCATTTTTCATTATTCTGGAAGCTAGGAAGATCAAGATCAAGGTGCCGGCAGATTTAGTGTCTGAGCCGGGCTGCTCCCTAATTCGGAGATGGGTTCTTCTCACTGTGTCCTATATGGTGAAAGAGGTCAACAGTCTCAGGACTCTCATTAGAACATTAATCTCACTGGGAGATGACTGAGTTACATCTTTATGGCCCTGTGTCACTTAGGATGCAAACATGTTAGCATATGTAAGGGTAGAGATATAAACATTCAAATAAAAATGTAAATAAAGACAAGAATCTAGTTGTATGGAAATCTGAGGTTAAGGAGATTATACCCAAGTTACAATAAGGTTTCACCAGGGCAGAAAATTTTTGCTCCAGGGTCTGTCATGAAGACTCTGTGTCATGCACTGACCTGTGCTGATCTTAAGGATGCAGCATCTGCTCTTTCTTCCATTCCCCACTGCACAGAACCCAGCTAGCTACGTCAAGTAGTAGTTAAGGAAAGAGAACAGGTATTTATACTCTCTAACTTCCTGTTAGGCACTCGATATTATTGATGCATTGTAACATTTAATACTTAAAATCTTCCTTTATAAGAATCTTCATTTTGCAAAATAATAATAATAAAAATAACTAACTTCTTAAGATAACTGAAGAATACAAATGAATAAAGTTTTTTAAAAAAGACAAGTTACTTATCTGAGGTGATTTGTGACTTGGTGGAGTCAAGTTTCAAAACCACGTCTTACTGTGTTGAATAATCACATTACGCTTAGATTTTGTGCTAATCCATTCTTAGTGACAATCTGCATCTGACTTTTTGCCCCAAGTTTTATAACCAAACTTATACTTTGGATCAAAGTCTGACTACTAATAATAGATATATTTTCCCAGGTCCTCCCCTTTCCTAGTCCTGAGAATATACTTTCTACTTGCTGTGACCCTTCCTCAGCATATTGTGACCCTGACAGATTACCCACTAAACAAATTGAGTCTTACTTCTTGATATCTGATTTTCAAGTATTGAAATATAGCTAGGCAGACAGGATTTTCAAACACAACATGCCTTTGAGTTTCTATGGCCCCTATCCCCAACCATATGAACAAAGATAAGTTGTTTTGACATTGTGTTGTTGTTTTCTTAAAGAGCTGTGTTCCAATGTCTTACACTATGGGCACCATACCTAATTAAAATTTGTATTTTTTTTCAGCGCTTCTAGGAGAAACACAGTTTCTCTCTACCCTGTGCATAACATATGGTAAATAAAATCCACTTTACACTTCACACACAATGAAAACTAGAATTTTATACTAATTTTCTTATTGTTAGGTAGAAAATCCTATGAATGATATATTTTCCCACACTTTGAAAACTATAAGAAGTTATCCAGATTAGTAAATGTATGATAAATGCTATGGAGTAAAACTGATGATGGACTAAATGCTTTACAGTCAATCATAATTTCTTTCAACATAAAATTAAGTCACAATAGTAAAATATCCATATGCAGGTTTGCATTCAGTATTGCCATGTTATATCCTTTGATTTTATTTTTGAATTTGTTTTTGTTTTGAGACAGGCTCTCAGTATATATCCTAGGCGAGGCTTGATTTTACTGTTTAGGCCAGGCTGGCCTTAAACTTGTGATGATCCTCCTGCCTCAGCCTTCTGAGTACTGGGACTACAAGAATGGGCCACTGCATTCAGTTTCATGTTATAGCTTTTAACATTAACTCTCTCAGCATTTTACTATATGTAAGATATTTTCTTATATTCCCTTTACCAGCCTCTTCGTCTCTATTTCATTGTTTCTGCTATAAAATTATATCCTTATATATATTTTATCTTGGGATAAAAATCCTATAGAACAAACAGACAGGACATTTTAGCTGGTATACTGCCTAAATTTCCCTACAGAGTACAAACTACGTATAGGAAATTTAGTGCCTATCAATGAAATCAAAGAAACTTTAAATATATTCCAAGTATTTCTTCAATTGCAACCTACACTTATCAGTGCTCAAGACTTTGTAAGCAGATTTGGAATTTAAAGTTTCAGCATCTCTAACTCCCAAAAACCTGTTAAGATTCTTGACGATGGTAGTAACTGATTAGAAAAACAGCTTTCTTTAGAGAGGACTCAAATCACTTGTTTACTAAACTGATTGTCTTTCACCAAGCATGTCACAAAAGATGAGAACCTTAATCAAAGATTCCCCCTCTCACATTACTCATAAATTTAGTATTAAATTATGTTGTTGGCTAGTGTAAAATGTCTATTGTCAACTCCCTTCCCAGCTTCCTTCCTTCCTCAATCTTTATCTGGAGAGGATGTGGCTTGTTTATCTCAGAAGCAACTAAAGTTCCCAGGCAGCAAACATTCATTCTTTCATTATTTTAATACATAACAGTAATATTAAGCCATCATTTCTTTTTAAAAAAAAGACCTCTTCATGTACAGTCTCATATCTTAGTTTGTATATCATTCTAAAAAGCAATAAAATATGATGATTTGACCTCAAGAAATGTTCACTGGTGAAAGAATGTAACATTTTTAAAAACTAATTAAAATACACACCCACATAAACACACATGTCTCTCTTATTGTACTAGAATGATACATGAATAAATGAAAGTGCAGGACCCATAGTGTTTGCTTGTATAATTTACTTTAATGGTAATATCTTTCTCTTTAATCCTCAAATGAATGAGAAACAGCCATATTCAGATTTCCAAGATTTATAGATCCGTGTAACACCAGCCAAGCCTATTCATGTGGTATTTCATACTACATTCTCTTTATTACTCTAATTTCATGAGAAAATTCTTGTCATTTCACATATTATCTATGTTTTACAACTGAGAAAGGTAAAACTCAGAGAAACAGATTCACCCAGACTCACAAAGCAGGACTGCCGGGAGTGAGACTCGCGCATGAAATTCTGCCCATAATGTGATACTGCCCATTTCCCAGTCATTCTCATGGTCCCTACTGCCTGGATCACAGGCTCTCAGATAGCATCCTAGAAATGACATGTAGTACAAAACTCTAGCAGGTTGCCAAGAATGGATTTTTGAAGTATTGAAAGGTGGATACTACATAGAATAGTGAAGAAAAAAAACTTCAGGATTTACCAGTGTTTGACCAGTAATACTCCATCTGCTCAATCTACTATCTCTGGGATCTTAGCCGAATTATTTAATGCTTCTGAATCACAGAAATTTTATGACATTGTGTGTGATAAAAGTTAAAGCACCTGGTTCATCACAGATACACACTAAATGACAATTATAAAAAGAGTGAAACTGCCCAGCAGAGGTGGAAAAATTTGACCCATCACCAGAATCACCAATAGAATTTAGAAAAATGCTGATTTCTACAAACTAGATCTATTGAAGAAACCAAGCTAAGCATGATGGCAATTCAACACAACAAAATTACAAGAATAGAGATGATTTTTCCCAAGTTAAAGAAAAGACCGGTCTGGGCGTGGTGGCGCACGCCTTTAATCCCAGCACTGGGGAGGCTGAGGTAGGAGGAGCGTTGTGAGTTCTAGGCCGGCTTGGGCTACAACATGAGCGCAAGGCCAGCCTGAGCTACATAGTGCAACCCTGTCTCAAAAAACATTGGGCCGGGAGTTTGGCTCAGTGGCTTAAGCTCCTGTCTGTTGGGTGCGGGGTTGGGGTTGTGAGTTTGATCCCTGGTACTGGGAAAAAAAACAAAAAAACAAAAAAACACTGGTATGAAGCCAAAATTAAAGTTCAAATCTGCCCAAATCTTTCCCTTCACACATTATTTCTACATATTCATGTTTTCAAGATGACATATGTCACTGAAGCTGCCTTTAAAGTTAATGTGATTATGGCAGTGACGTAATTCTGAACCATAAAATTGTTGATTCTGATTATTGCCACATGAAGTGAATAAAGTGGAAATACACAGTATTGTGTAAACTGTTAGGTTTTTTTAAAAGTATCATCAATGTTTGCTTATTTCTCAAAACTGGACTTCTGAATAAAGACCTGCAGTGATTCATTTCTTCTGAAGATTGTTAGTATAGATGTCCTTATCAAGTAGAAGATTCTACAGCTTAACTTCTTTCAATAAGGTCATATTTATGTGCAAAGAAAGCTCAACTACACAATTACAAAAGTGTGTAGTTGTCAATTAACATACAGAGTATCTACTTTTTATCGATTATTTAACTCTTACTATGATACATTTGTAATATTAAAATTCAATATGATAGTTTAACATCTAGTGTATAGAACTCATAGTTATTTATCACATATTCAATCTACTCATTCATTACCGCTGTAAACATTTTGCTAAGAATGCAATGGTGGATTAAACCTTATTCAGCTAGTCACATAAATCAGTGTAAAAACATAACTGTTTTAAGTACCATGAAAAAAGGCATGCCGTAACATAAGGAGTTATAATTGGAAGAGTTTTATGATAAAATGGTAATAAACAAGATCTGAAGGATAGGTTGACTTCACTAGGTAAAGAGGAGTAGGAGCAACATGCCAGGCAAAGGAAATAGTCTATGAAAATGCCCAGTTATAAGAAGTAAAAGCAGAGGGATGCGACCAGCAGAAAGGAGCATGAGGCATGAAGTAGGTGAGACCAAGCTAAACAAAGCCTTGCAGGCAGTGTGATCAATTCTTTTCTTCATCTTAAGAGGATCTGAAAGGGTGAAGGACTCTAGGGCAAGGGAGGAAGTGTCAAGTTTTTAGTTGATAAAGGTCATTTTAGCTTCATTGAAGAACAGATAGGAAGGTGGCAGAGAAAAGGTGTGAGAGAAGATTATGGAGAAGGACGTGATGGTGGATGTGAAAAAAAATTCACACAAATGAAACAATAGCAAGTAAAACTCACAGAAGAAGGATCATGCTATAATCCACTGAAAAGCAGGAATAAAGATAGGCGAATTGGTGGGATGAATAGGGAAAGGGCAAAGCAGATTTCAACCACGAGTTCCATTTGAGGTGTCCTTGAAATATTCAGAGCTTTGGATGCTCACGTTGACAGTCAGAGGTGCCCGGGGAGAAATGTGAGTATTTGAGAGCCAACTGCATACAATTAAGCCATGAGAAAGTGAGGGAAGAGGCCCTAAGAACAAGTTTGTAGGAAGTACAAGATAGGGCAGGGCACCCTAAAAAGATGAGTGATGAGTGCATAGACATGGAGGAGAAAACCCATGGGAGTGTTGTGCCAAAATACTGAAGATGGGGGCTCTTTAAAAGAGAAAAACTCACCAGGGATTTAGCTTAGTGGCGTAAGTGCCTGCCTGGCAGGTGCAAGGTTGTGAGTTCAATCCCCAGTACCAAAAAAAAAAAAAATTAATTAATTAATTGATTAAATAAAAGAGAAAAACTCCACAGCAACTTGTGATGCTGAATGATTAAATATTATGAAGCACCAAAGTTGCTGAAGCAAATATATGTATAATTGCTGAAATATTCTATGGCTAATCAGCTATGTGAAAACTTTGTAAACAAGGGGGTGTTGAGATCCTGGTAGGCACCAGCTGGATAAAAAAGCCATGCTTCCTCCTTGTAACTCTCAAATTAAACAATGAATTGTTGTTGTCAGATCCTAATTACACACACGCATGCACAGGCACACACACACACACACACACACACACGCACACTCTTGAGGGCGCACTCAACTGTAAAAAACTATGTGGTATCAAAGTATTTTGGAAACCCTGGAAAAACATTTCAAGATTTTTCAGAGCTAAGTACATTTGTTGTCTGAAAGTTAAGTAAAAGCTGTATAACTTTAGTTAGACCTTAAAAATAAAATCTGTCTGCAAAATGTGAAACATGCATAAAACAAGATATTAAGGAAGACTAAGTAAACAGGAAATAATATGATAGGCAAAGGCAAATAGAAAGAAACCACTGGTGAAGATCGTATCAATCAAAACTGAATGCAAATGAAAAAAGTTAGTAGAAACCAAGTAAAAATGAAGATCCATTGATTTGTGAATTATACATGAAATAAAGTAACACTGACAATTTGTAAAGCATATGTAAAACAAATATATTGTAAGAATGGATATAGAAAACAGTGTCAAACATTTTATCTTACTGCATGTTAGATTACTAGATTTACTGTAACAAATTATAACAAACTGGGTGACTTAAACAGGAAAACTTTATTATCTTACAATTCTTGAGGCTATAAAGTCAAAATGAAAGTGTCACCAAGTTTATTCTTTCTTTTCCCTGTATGGAGACTGACTGTTCAAAGTCTCTCATTGGATGGCTTCTGGCAGTGTGCTGGCAGTCCTTCCTTGGTTTGTAAAAACATAATTCCCATATTTAAGTTATATTCTCTGTGTCTACCCTTTGTGTTAAGAAATAGTTATTCTGGAGCCCAGGATGTAGCACCTGCCTGGCAAGTGCAAGGTCCTGAGTTTGATCCCCAGGTCCAAAAAAAAAAGTTATTCTGAATCAGTGCATACCACAATCATTTCTCCTTGATTTTGTCATCTGAAAAAACTCCTTTTCCCAGTTAAAGACACATACGTAGGCACAGGAACTTCAACATCTTCCTATTCTTTTTGGAGGAGGGAGACAATTAAACCCATGCTACTTGTCCAACCTGTACTGAGTAGTGTAAAAATATATATATCAACCTTATCTGACTCAATAAAAAGTAAATTAAAAATATAACTTTTTGAGTGCTAATGGAGTATTTGCAAAAATGGAAAAAAAAAAAACAAAGAGAAAGGAAAGCATATACTTAAGTAGATTTGTATAAGAATGTTTTATTGCTTGTTATGGTTTATATCTGCATGTTCCCCCAAAGTCTCATGTGTTCATAGTTGGGGCTTTGAGGAGGTGATAGGATCATGAGAATTAGTCCACTGAGGAATTGATAGCTGACTTACTGTTAGGAAGTGGTTTTGGTACAAAGAGGTGGGCTACTGGAGATGTGACCTGGAAGGGTTTATCTCTCCCCTATTCCTCCTTTCACACTGTTTCTGCCATTCCATGAGCAACTCTCCTCTGCCATACTCCTTTGCCATGCTGCCGAATCTTGGAGCTATGGACAGAAACCTCTACAAAACATGAGCCAAAATAATCCGTTTCTCCTTGAAATTGTGTGTGTTTCATAGTATATCTCAGTGAAAAGAAAGTAACTAAAATATAGCTGAAATAATAACGATAACTCCAAATTTAAAATATTCAGCTATGCTTTATAGTAAAAGAGTGAATATATTTAGTATATTCCTATAATACACTACTTCTCAGTAATAAAAAGGAGAACATTTCTGATACTTGTAACAATATGAATAAATCTCCAAAATATGCTCAATTAAACATACACATGCACACTCTAGTAGTTGCCATTGAAAGAACAAGCAAACTAAACGATTGTAGCCAAGTACCACAGAGTGGATGCCTCTGAGGGTGAGGAGAGGAGATTGGGAGAAGGCATGTTTAAATTACTTTTCTTTCCTTGCTGAGACAAAATACACAACACACAAAATTAAGGAAGGAAAGGTTTATCTAGTTCACAGTTTGTGGAAGTTTCAGTTCTTAGCTGGCTCCAAGGCAGGGGATAGCATGGTGAGGGGCAATAGTTAATGGAAGAAAAGAGAGCAAAAGCAACAAGAACAAAAAGGGGGAAAGCAAGCCTCCTTTCCCCCGTTGTGTTGTGTGCAGGTTATCAGCCCTAGGATAGGCGTAGCACTCATACCATTTCCATGCCCTGTTCTTGCACAGGCTCAGGATGTTTACAAAGTGAGGACCCTGGCCTCCTGCTGAGTCACTTAGTTAAACTTCTAAACTTCTCAGATTGACACAGTGAATCAACAATTACAACATTCTAGAGCTTAAACAGCCACCCACCTGTGGGCATGTCCTCTATACCCTGGGATATAGAACTGCTGAGTTACTTAGTTAAACTTCTGAACTTCTCAAGTTGACACAATGCATCAACCATTACAGGGAAAGAGGGAGTTTTCTAGGGGAATGGTTCAAAGGTTTGTGTGTGTGCTCCTGTTCTTTGACCACCAAGGTAATGCTTTATTCCAAGATGGGTCCTTTTGGAGTTGATTAAGACATAAAAGCATGGCCTCAGGAATGTATTATAAAAGGAATGTGAGAGAGTTGCTGGAACTTTTTTAATTTTATTTTTTGTCTTCCACTCTTCTACCATAAGGACACAGCAACAAGGCACCTTGCTGGACACAGAGAGCAACTTCACTAGACATGGCTATATTGGCAACTTATTCTTGGGCATCCCAATCTCAAAAACTATGAGGAGTAAATTTCTGCTTATAAGCTACCAGCTTCAAGCACTTGGTTACAGCAGTGCAAATGGACAAAAACAGATGGCAACTTCTATATCTTAGTCTGGTCTGCCTCAACACCAATATATGAATTTTTCAAATTTTAGCTAATGTACATTTAAGATTTGTGTATTTCATGATACATGAGTTTTTCCTCAAAGGGAAAAAAATCTCAGAATAAATGCTGAATTCTAGTTAACAGTATGCATATTAAAGTTATTTGGGTGAAAATGATTCTTTAACTCTGAAATGCATGAATAATAAGAGATGAGTAAATTTATAGATGGATACATATGTAGAAAGTAAATATAATAAAATGTTAATAGTAGAATCTAGATGCTTGACATGTAAGTGTTTTTGTAAAATTCTGCCGACTTTGCTGTATGGTTGAAACTTTTCATAATAAAATGTTGGAAAAATACACAAAAATCAATATATTTCTATATATTATCAAACTACCTATCACACATTTTCAAAATTGAATGTAATATAATTTTAAGCTAGTAATAGAAAGAGAACATAAAAATTCTGACCCACTACAATGTACACAAATGAGAAAAAAAAAGCCTCAAAATAAAAATTGCATGTTGGGGACCACAGATTCACAATGCTATACTTCTCAAGTTGACACAATGTATAAACCGTAACAACCCACCCCTTGTTAACTTGGCAAACAGATACATTTCCTTAAATCAGTCTCCAGATACAAGGCATGCTTATTCTTAACATTTTGCAACTTAACATTATAACACATCTTAACAATCCTTAAGAACCAGCATTAAGTCTACCCACACTATATTACATTCAAAACAACATTTTGCCATTGGACCCCCAAAGACTCATGCACATCCCTTTATGCAAAAAACATTCAGTCCATCTGCAAGAGTTGCCAAATTCCTAACAGTTTCAGCTCTGCTGAAAAGTCCAAGTCCCAAATCTCCTCCAAGAGCTACAGCAAACTCTTAATTATAACCCCCTGCACAAATGAAAACCAGGTTAAACACATCCAACACACAAAGGCACAAGATAAACATTGCCATTCCAAAAGTTACAAACAGGGGAATACAAAGCATTAGAACAAAAGCAAGACCAAAATCCAGCAGGACAAACATTAAGACCTGTAGTTCCATGTGAACCATTTGAGACAATCTGTGGCAAATTGTGAGCTCCAAAGGGGCCATGTGGTTCCACCCTCATGGCACTTCTGGTGGTTACCAATCCCATAGCTTCTCTCTTGGGCTGACTTTGCTCCCTTATTGCAGGATTCCTTAGATGATCCACACTCCTGGCTTTTCCAAACTTCTGAGGTCTCCACTGCACTTTTGGCTTCACACTCACAGCTTCACATCCTGCCCTCTTAAGGGCACACTGCCTGGCCTCCCAGGCTTTTTGAAATTGAGGTGGAAGCCTTTTTAGCCTCAGAACCCTTGCACGATGTGGATGATGCCAAGGTCTGCTGCCATTTGGAGCAATAGCCAAGCTCTCCTCTCTCTTGACTATAGGGATCAAGTGCCTGGATCGCTGGGCACCCTGAACCTGATTCTGAGGAACAGATTCTCTATGCTGTCTCCATTCTGGAACCTGATACGGCTGCCGCTGCCATTCTGGAACATGATGCTCTGAGGCTTTCTCCTCCAAGCCAAGTCTTTCACATATGCAGTTTTGAGGCTGCAAAGTGTGGGGATCAGCTGCCACTTCCTGGGATGCCCACAGGCCATCTTTTTTATTCTGTTCATTCTCAGCAATGGGGGTCTTTGCTCTGTCTTTAGAGTCCACAAACTCACATTTTAAATTATCCTGCTGGGCTCTTTGCTTTGGATTTCTAACATAAATCTGGCTAAAAGCCCCCAACAATAGCCAGACCACTTCTTCAACATTTTGCTGCCTTGAAATTTCTTCTGCCAGATTAATTAATCCATTGCCCTTAATCTCAGTCTCAGGCAAAGTCTCTGGGCATGGGCAGAATGCAGATAAACTTTCTGCCAAGCCATAACACACATCATGTGGAGTCCAACATCCAATGCAGTCCTTTTTCCCAGAAGAAACCTCCTGAGCCTGGTCTTTACCAGCAGGCTTTCTATCAACTTTCTGGTCTCCTAACTTCTGACCAGAATCTCCCATACAAAACAACCTAAGCTTTTCCAGCTCTAGGCATGTAGGTGACATCTCTGAACCTTTCCAAACTCTTCCCACAAACCATTTCCAAAGGCTCTTGAACCACATGGTCAGGTATAGTCACAGCAACAACCCCACTCCTGGTACCAAATTCTGTCTTGGTTACTTTTTACTGGTTGCTGAGACAAAACACCTGACACCCACAATTAGGGAAGGAAAGGTTTATTTAGCTTACAGTTTTTGGAGGTTTCAGTCCACAATCAGCTGGTTCCAAGGCAGGGTGGCATGGCACAGGAACAACACTTCAAGGCAACAGCTGAGCAAAAGCAGCCAGAGTAAAAAGGGGGGCGCAGAGCAAGCCTCTTCTCCTCCTTTATATAGTACACAGGACACCCACCCCCCAGGGTGGGTGTAGCATTCACAAACATCCTTGCCTTCCTTTGCACAGGATGAGGATGTTTACCAAGTAAGACCCCTGGCTCCCTGCTGAGACTCTCAGCTAAACTTTTGACCTTCTCAAATTGACACAATGGCCAGGTAACTGCTTATGCTGCATACCCCAGGATGTAGAGCTGCTGCCTTACTTAATTAAGCTGCTACACTTCTCATGTTGACACAATGTATAAACTGTAACAGTGATTATATTGGAGTGTTGCTCTCTTGGCCCATCTGGAGACATCAACCTCCCAGTCACTCATCATGTATTACTAAATTTGTCTCTGTTTCTTATTTTATCCTCTTGATGATGGGGACCACAGATTCACAGTGTCTGGTTGTGTGTATTTTCCTGTGGAATGAAAGAAAGGATTAGGATCATTGGTACCACCCATCTGAGATTTCCCATTGACTCTTCTTAGCATAAGATCATCTCATGAATCATCTCAGGATTATAGTTAATGTCAAGATACTTCTCCAAAATTATCGTAATCTGCTACTTAGAGAAGTCATTGAAGCACCCCCAAGATCCTGCTGAGTTTCCTGTGTTTTCCACTCTAATGTCTTCCTTGACTGAAAAAAAATAACACAGGTTGCCCAGAGACAGGTCTTGTCTTAGCCTTCAGAATCTTGAACTCTGTAGAAGGGCTTTGATCCTCCTGGAGCCCTAAAATCATACCACTAGTCTCATTCATTTTAAGCCTTTGCCGTACACTAGTTTGGGGGATTGGGGATCTAGGCCAGGTCCCTGATACCTTGCCATGCCCTTCGCACAGGCAATCAGAGCTGTTGACCAGGTCCCTGATAATTGCAGAAATCTAGAAAATAATAATGTTAATATTATATACAAAACATTTGGAAAACAAGATAAAGAAAAAACTCAAATACATGAGTATAAAGAAACCAGCAAGTTAGAAACAAGATTCATAGTAAAAAATAAGGAAACTGAAAGAAAAAAATCAATATGCTAAAGGCAAAAAATAATTGTCAGATCATACAGGGATGCTCAAATAGCTAAACGTGTCTATGGGGGTGTTTCCGGAAGAGAAGCAAATTCAAATTAGTAGTCCAAGTAAAGAAAATTCAGTTACTACCATAAGTGAGCATGATTCAGTACAGCGAGGGGCAAATAAAACAGGTGGAAGAGGGACAAATTCTTTCTTACAGCTGGGACACCCATCTTCTCCTGGCCTTTGGACATGGGAGCTCTTGGTTCTCAGATCACTGGACTTGAGTACTTACATGAAATTTCATTCCCTCCCTTCTTTGACTTTAAGACTGAATTATACCATGAGTTCCCCAGGTCTCTGTTTCTCAGATGGAATATAGTAGTGATATAGGAAAACGATCTCGGTGAGACCTCCAAATGATATAGGAAAACGATCTGGGCAGGAGACCTCCAAATGATATGGGGGAATGAGACTCCCAACCTACTATACATCCGGTGGGAGTTCGTGTTCTCTAAAAGTTGAAGAATGAATTTTAGGAACAATGGAGGGTAAGAGCAGAAGATATTTATTGAGAGAAAGCTTCTGTCTAAGGGACAGAAGGGGGGCCCGAGTGGGTTGCCCAAGACTCTGTCTTTTCTAGTGACTTTTATAGAGCAAAACCATGATGGGGGAAACTGGGAACTCGCAAAGCAGATGGGCTTGAGGTGGGACAAAACTGTGATCAACCAATAAGATTGATTCTTTAGGTAAGATTGACTAAATCAAGGACAAATGGGGAAGCGAGTCAGGAGTAAGTGAGCATTCTTATGGATTAGGGGATTGGGATGGTAATTCTTGGCTTCTCAAGATATCCATCCCTAATCCCTAATGCTTATACTTAGGGTGTGGTTGCATTTGTTGACCCTTCTGAGATTTGGCCCACAGCAAGAAGTGTGTATCTCCTCCAAGGTCACAAGACATCTGGTCCTCTGTGCCTGCTCTATTGAGGGCCTAGCCCTGTCTGACTGCCTATAATATTTCTAACTAACTCAGTTGCCTGTAACAGTAGGATTTCTCAGCTTCCCTAATTACATGAAGCAACCCCATAACAATTACTTATATTTTATTTTATCATTGGTTCTGTTTTTCTGAAGAATCCTTACTAATGGGCAAAGGAGGAGGGGATAGAAAAAATAATAAATTCATGACAGTGTCATAAGTAAATATTAATTAATTAACCAACTACTGACTAGGATAATTAATCAAAGTAGAAAAAATAGAAATGCCTAAACAACAAAAATAAGAGGGAAACAGCCACACCTGCATTCCAGAAATTGCATTAATAAAAACTAAATACTTGTTCCATTCAATTATGAAACATTTTTGTTTTTAGAAAATATAAACACCAAATTGAAATAAAAATAAATAGAAAATTCAAACAGACTGATTTTATTGAGAAAAGATAAGCAAGTGGTAAAAAAAAATCTACTCCTGAAAATAATGCAGATCTACATGATTTCACAGATATTTTTGTTATTCAAATAAATAATTTCAATAATATTTCAAATATCCCAAACCCTACAGAAAGAAAGCCAACTTAAAAAAAAATGAACCTAGCATGTGCTGGATCTGAACTTCTGGAGGTTCTAGCAGGGGAGCACATTAAAAAAAATTTCTCTGTGATTCATAAGGGGTTTTCCCAGAGGAGGTTAATTCACTATTGAGGAATCTATTGCTAGAATATAATTAAAAGGTCAAAGGAAATAAGCCATTTCCCATCACTATAGATGCTAAAAAAGCCTGTGATAGAATTAAACATCCACTAGTGATTCAAAATAAAACTTTTATGAAGCTGGAATGATTTTTTTCAGTCAGGCATGGTAGTACAGGTCTGTAATCCCAGCACTCTTGGAAGTGGAGGCAGGAATATCATGAGTTCAAGTCCAGCCTGGGCAATTTAGGAAGATGATGTCTCAAAATGTAAAAGCGTAGGGAATGTAACAATGGACATGCCCTGGGTTCAGTCCCCAGTACCAAAAAAAAAAAAAAAAAAAGATTTTTTTCTAACACATAACATTTTTTTCTTTAAACATAAATTGTGCACTTAGTAGGGAAGCTGGATACATATTCTCACTAACATCAAAATGTGTGTGGGGGGATAAAACAATCTCACAATCAAGGCTGACCTTGAACTCAACAATCCTACATCAGCCTCCTGAGTGCTGAGATTATAGGTCTGCACCACTGCGCTCAGTTGCATTTTTTTATTTTATATTTTTGTGTAGACACAAAATCTAGCTTAATGTTTTAGAATTATGTCAAGTTGAAATTTGGAAATAAGTAAAATTTTCCTAGTGAATATTAATTTTACCCATTAAATTATTTTATCATTTTTTGTTTTTATTTTCAAAATTATTTTTATATGACAAAAGCAGGTAAAGAACTTCAAAGTTGGAAGTAGGAAACTTCTTTAAATAGATTTTTTTCCATTTGCTTCTAAAATAAAAGACATGCAGCACTTATAAATGAAAACAGCTGGTTTAAAGAGTAAGATTTCACTTGAATGTCAATTAAAGAACCTAAATTTAAAAGTAGTGTTTGCAACACTTCAAACAATACCAAAATGGAACTAGGTTGAACCATAATCTGGAGACACGTTCTGAGCCACTGAATGTTTTATCAGCCCTATGATCATCTCTGTAGAAGACAAAAATGTTTATAATAGCCAGCAGGCCAACGATTGATCTGAAAATAGTTCAAAGGATAAAATTAAAACAATGCTAGTGGAAGAGCAAAAATGAAATGTAGACTAATAATGACCAAGTTGCATTTGAAACAATGAATTTCAGGAAGCCCACATGTATTAGATTTATATTTATTTTGATAGCTCAAAAGAGTCCATGGATTTTATTTATCTTGGCAACAAACATGAGTGGACGAAGAGACTGGTGAGTAACAAATGCAAGCACTTACCTATGGTTATATAGTCAGTGCCTCAAATTAAGTGCTACTTTTCTTAAACTATGTTAGCAATAATGTAAGGGTCTTTGATATGAAGAGGACTTAAATCTTCTACATCAAACCAAATTAGACTATGCAAATAAGATGTGCCTAGTAAGAAGATGAAAGGAAGAAAAGAATTTTGTATCTGTGATGAAAGTTAGGCATTCACAGTTGCTAGTGAAACGATCTATTATCACATACTCTTTTGATGACATTAAATTTGTAAATATTTATTAAAATATATATTTGTCTCATAAAAAATACAGAAATACCAATAGGTAAAAATACAGAAATACAAATAGGTAAAAGAAAGAAATCACCTACAGCCTCACCACTAAGAGACAGCCAATCCCATAAAAAATATGAAGTACTTACTACCTCCTGCTCTGTCTCTCACCTCACCTCCCAGCATTCCTTTTGCTCTCTTCCCACAGTACAATGGTCTTCTTGTTTCTTGAACATTTCTAATACTGACCTTTTTCATTTCATTGTAGTCATGTACGTAAAAGTGTAAAAGAATACTGTTCTTGGCATACAGTAATAATTTAATACACAAACATCATGAATAGCATTTCATTATTAAATTATTAATTTGTGAAACAGAGTAGTAAATTGATTTTATTTGTATTTCTTTATTTCTTAGTGAAATCTACTTCTTTATATTCTCTATTTAGTAATATTATAATTACTTGTCAGTGTATTCCTCTGGTGTAATCTGTCTTTTAATTTTGTTTGTTTTGTTTTGTTTTGTTTTTTGTGGCACCAGGGATCGAACTCACAGCTTGACGCCTGCCAGACAGGTGCTTACGCCACTGAGCCAAACTCCCAGCCCTAGTTTCTCGAGGCAGGGTCGCACTGTGTAGCTCAGGCCGGCCTTGCACTGGTGTTGTAGCCCAGGCCGGCCTAGAACTCACAACGCTCCTCCTACCTCAGCCTCCCGAGTGCTGGGATTAAAGGCGTGCACCACCACGTTTAATTTTGTCTATTGTAAGCATTTCGAAAAAACACAGAATCATTTAAAATTACTTTTCCAGTAAAACTTTTAATATAACATGTACCTTAACATCACATAATCTTATTCTCTTATTCAAGAAATGATTTTGAGCTACTTGGGAGACTGAAGGAGGGTGATTCAAATTCGAGGTCACCTTGGATAACTTACAGAGATCCTGTCTCAAAAAATAAATTTAAAAAGATAATCACGACTAGGGATTTAACTGGATTCAAACCCCAATACAAAATAAAGTAAAATACAAGATAGATTTTTTGAACATGGATCATGAACCACATAACCATACTCCATACTATTCTGGATGTTGGAGCACAAATGGGAACTGAAGAGACAGAATCATGCCTTCAGAGTGAGTATATTTGAGGGAGAGAGAAATAAGCACATAAATTTATTTCAAAATTAGAATGTAGTCGGAAGTGGTGGTGCATGCCTGTAATCCCAGCACTCAGGAGGCTGAGGCAGGAAGATCACTGTGAGTTGGTGGCCAGCCTGGGCTACAAAATGAGTTCAAGGCCAGCTGAACTGCATACTGAAACCCTGTCTCAAACAAAGAAACAAACAAAATTAAATTGTAAACAGTGCAATAGAAAATAAAGAATAAATGAAAAGAGTTAATTGAAAGGATATATTTTCACTGATATTTAAGATAAGAAAAATCTACCATAAAGAAGAAAATCACTCTGATTTATTAAAGGTAATAGCAATTGCAAAAACCTTCAGTCAAGAAAGAGTTGGATGCAATCAAGGCACATAAAGCCTAGATGACTGAATGGTGAAGAAGAATAAAAAAGTTGTGTGATGAAAAGCTGGTAGGGTATGTAGGGTTTGTAGCTTGTGGTAAAGAGTTTGGATTGCCTTTCAAGAGTAGCAGAAAGCAGTTAGATTTCACAGATAGATTATGCTTTTTGTTTTTCTTTTTGGTTTTGTTTCATTTTTTGTACCAGGGATTGAACTCACAACCTTGCATCTGCCAGGCAGGCACTTAGGCCACTGAGCTAAATCCCCGGCCCTATTTTTTGAGACAGGGTCTCACAATGCAGTTCAGGCTGGCCTTGAACTCACTTTGTAACCCAGGCTGGTCTCAAACCCACAAAGATCCTCCTGCCTCAGCCTCCCAAGTGCTGGGATTAAAGGCGTGCACCACCACTCCCGGCTAACAATGTATGTTTAAAAGCCATAAACATTTTTGACATAGACTCAGCCCATACTACTAATGAGTAGCTGTTAGGACTAATTAGACAAGAAATTTATGGATAGGGTAAACTCTAGGGGAGATTGATCAAGACTCCACCTCAACAATATAATCAAAGACTCAAATTTCTTTTAATGTTCCTTTATTATAGCATCGATGGCAATTTATTCTTCAGGTACAAGATACTGGAAGCAGTGCTACGCATTACATCTTGATGATTCCAGTAGTTTCTTAAATAATCATTGAGGACATTTACAATAAAGCACTTTAACTGGAAAGGTAGCTTAGTGGTAGAATGTTGCTTAGCACATGAATACCCTGGGTTTGATTCCCAGCACCACAAAAATAAAAAATAAAAATTTTAAGTTTTTTTCCCAAAGATGTGTAAGCATGGTATGGTGAAAAATGCATGCAATCACAGCAGTCAGGAGGAGGCTGAGACAGGAGGATCATCACAAATTCAAGGCTAGCCTGAACTGTACAGGGAGACCATGTCTAAAAACACAAAAACAACAACAAAAACAGCTTTACTAACACTGATGCCTTTGGGCCAGGAATTTAGCTCAGCAGCACAGGGCCTGCCTGGCAAGTGTGAGGTCATGAGTTCGATTCCTGGTACCAAAAAAAAAAAAAATGTTGATGCTTTGATTTGCAAATTCTATTTCATCTACAAAATGAAATAAAGGTCGTCTAACCTTTAAAGTTGATCTCATGTAGGACAGATGAGCCTACTTATTCAATAAATATTTACTGAGCCACAGAGTGGTTCTAGGCTCTTAGAATATGACAGTGATCAAAATAGATAAAAACTCTAACTTTATGAAATGTGTTGGGTGGAGGAGATAGATAGTAAACAAAAACAGGCAAGTACACTATGTAGCACATGAGATGCTGAAAAATGCTTTAAAATAATAAATTTAGGATGGGGTCTGAGCCTGTTCATTCCTATAGAGAATATTAAAGGAAAATAATTTTTCGTAAAAAGGATGAATTAGGTTTTTAGTATGGTCAGATGAAAAAACCCAAGGGGAAATTGGACAGGTGGTTTTAAGGTTAAGAGAGGAAATGCAGCTTTGGAAGCAGGAGACTGCGGTGCTTATTACAGTTACTGGAAGGGACTCAAAGACAGGAGGAAAACAATCTAAGAAAGGAAGAAGCAGGCCTCACCAGAATGCTTCTTCTAGCCCAGAGGGAAGTGAGAGAAGAAATAAATTCCTCAGCTGCTTAGCAGGAAAACACTGCCCTCGGGGTACAGTGAAGTTTCAGCTCAAAGGAAGTGAGTGTTCATCACCGTCCGAAAGGAACATCTGAACTATTTAACCTACAGCGTTCAACCCTGAAGATTTCCCTCTAACAGCTGTGCGCCGCCTCGGCCGAGGCGGTCTCGTGTGTCCTGCGGTGGCGCTTGTTTTCCCAAGTCACAAATAACGAAGTGCAACACCTGCCGGAGGCGGAACGGATGACAAACAGAACAGCTGAAATCACAAGCCCTTATTTACAGACTGAGGTTCATTTTTTTGTAAAACGAAGTTTACTGCTACATTTTAGGTATACACAATGATTCACATATACACCTAATGATACACATATACATAATGATACACATTATGATGATATTCATCCTAGGGATTTTCTCATACATATCTTTATTTCTCAATCCCCCTTCCGTCCTTCCTCCTATCTCCCCCTCCCTATTTACAAAGCTTTGTTTCCATTTTATCCTTTTTCTGGTTTTGTGTGTGTGTGTGTGTGTGTGTGTGTCTGTGTGTTTTAGGTAAATTAAAAAAAAAATAGTAAGTTTTTGAGCAGAAAGCACAGAGTTCCCATGTACCCACTGAATCTGCACACCCACAAACTTCTGTCCTCCACCAGAGTGGTACAACTGCTGCAATCAATGGCCTACAGTACCACATAATTATCATCCAAACTCCATAGTTTACGTGTTGAAAATAAATGCATCACACATCCCCACCATCACTGTATCATGTAAAAAGTTTTCACTGAGCTAAAACGCTGTGTCCCATCTTTCCATTCCTGCGCCCAGCCCCTGGCAACCACCACTCCTTCAACAGTCCCCACACTGCTTCCTTTTTCAAAATATCATATTGTCGGAATCTTATGGGGCTCAGCCTTTTCCTGTCAGCCTCTTTCACTGAGCAGTACACACTTCAGATTTCCCCATGTCTTTTCATGGATGATGCCTCGTTTTCTTTGATCTATGAAAAATATTTCTACTGAATGAATACACCACAGTTTATGTGTCTTCTCTTTGTTGCTTCAAAATTTAGGGACTTAAGAATAAAGTTGCTGAAAACATCTATGTGCGATTTTTGTGTGGACTTGCATAAGTTCACGACTCATTCTGGTAACTATCAAAGTGCATGACTTCTGGATCATATGTAAGAGCATACTTAGTTTTGAAAGAAACTGTGAAACTGCTCTCCAATATGATTGTACCATGAATTTTATTTTATTTTATTTATTTATTTTGTTTTGTGGTACTGGGGATTGAACTCACAACCTCACACTTACCAGGCAGGCACTTAAGCTACTGAAACGCCCAGGCCTAGTTTTTTGAGGCAGGGTCGCACTATGTAGCTTAGGCTGGCCTTGCACTCGCATTGTAGCCCAAACAGGGCCTCGAACTCACAATGTTCCTCCTACCTCAGTCACTCAGTGCTGGGATTAAAGGTGTGCACCACCATGCTCGGCTTGTACCATGGATTTTAGCTAATTCTAACGGTTTAACAGTACCACATTTTTCTTAAATTTTAATTACTCTCATGACATGTTGGGAAACATTTTTCCATTGCTTATTTTCCATCTGTATATTTTCTGTATATTTATTTGGGCCTATTTCTGGCATGCTGTCTGTTCAGGTCTTTGACTCATTTGTTTTTTGCCTTGTTTTGCTTGTGGGTTTTACATGAGTGGGTGTATGTGAGCGTGTTACTAGGGACTGAACCCAGTAACTGAGCTATATCCACAGTCCTTTTCATTTATTTGATTTGATTTTTTAAACTTTGAGACAGGGTCTTACTAAGTTGCTAAGTTGCCCAGGCTAGGTTTGAACTTTTGATCCTCCTGACTCCGTTTCCCATTGTGCTACCATTACAGGAGTGCACCACCATGCCTGGCTGACTCATTTGTTCTCTAGATTGTTTTATTACTGTTGAATTTTAAGAATTTTTTGTATACTTTTATGTAACAGACCTTTACCTGATATGATTTCTACATATTTTCTTCTAGTCTGGGGTTCATCTTCTCATTTTTATGACAGTGTTTTTTGCACACTGGAAGGTTTTAATTTTACTAAAGTCTTGGTTATCAGTTCTTTTGTGGATCATACACCTAGCATTATATATTAAAGAATCGTCATCATACTTAAGGTAATCTAGATTTTCTCTTGGGTTATAATCTAGAATCTCTACAGTTTGACATTTTACATTCAGGAATAGGATGTATTTGTGTGTTTTGTTTGCCTGCTTTCTTTTTTTTACCCCTATCTAGATTTACTTGTTCCAGCTCCACTTTTTTGTTTTGTTTTGTTTTGTTTTGTTGGTACCAGGAATTAAACTCACAACCTTGCACCTACCAGGCAGGCACTTAGACCACAGAGCTAATCCCTGGCCCCATTTTTTTGAGACAGGGCCTCACTATGCAGTTCAGGCTGGCCTTGAACTCACTTTGTTGCCCAGGCTGGTCTGGAACTCATAATGGTCCTCTTGCCTTAGCCTCCCCAGTGCTGGGATTACAGGTGTGTGCCACCATGCCTGGCCTAGTACCATTTGTTTATGAGGATCTTTGCTCTTTAACATTTACACTGCTCTTTTGTTAAAAAAAAAATAAGTTGGCATATTTATTTGGGCCTTTATCTTCTTGTCTAGTCTTTTGCTAGTACCAATCTGTCTTGATTACTGTAGGGTTACAGTAAGTCTCAAAGTAGATTATTATAAATCCCCCAACTTTGTTCTACTCCCTCAGTTTTGAATTGGCTATCTGGGTCTTTTGACTCCTCATGTTAATTTTAGAATCAGTTTGTCAATATCTACTACATATCGTGCTTGGATTTTGATTGGGATAATACTGTTCAATAGATCAATTTACGAAGAACTAACATCTTACTAATATTAAATTTTCCACTTCATGAACCATAAATATCTCTCCATTTATTTAGTTCTTCTTTGATATTTTCATTTGTCAATTTTTCTTATATGGATCTTATCCATATGTGGCTAGATTTATACCTAAAGAGTTCATTTTAGCAGGTGTTAATGTAAATAATAATATATTTTAATTTCAAATTACATTTATTTATTGATGACATATAGGCAAGTGGTTGACTTTTGTATATTAACTTTATATGCTATCATGTTACCATAATCATTTATTAGTTTCAGGTTTTTGCTAATTCTTATGGATTTTCCACAGATGATCATATTAGTGACAGACACTTTTATTTCTTTCTTGATAATGCCACATCTTTTATTTCTCTCTTTGTCTTATTGCTGAAAAAAATTTAATTGGAATGTTTGCAATACATAATAAATATATTCATCTTATGCAACTGGAACAGATAGATATGACATCATAGTCATTTTTGCTTTCTCTTCCCTTCCTAGTCTAGCTGAAAGCTTCTTGTAAATTTTTTTTTTATCAAGTTGAAGTAGTTTCCCTCTATTTCCAGTTTACTGGGAAAATGATCATGTGACTTTTCTTCTTTAGTCCATTTATATTTTTGAATGTTGAAGTAGCTTTACCCTCCAGGGATAAATTCCACTTGGCCATGATGTATAATTATTTCACACATTGTTGGACTTGATTTACTAATATTTTGTTGAATAGTTTTACCTCTATATTCATGGTAGATATTGATATGTAGCTTTCTTGTAATGCCTTTGACTTTGACATTAGGGAACTACTTGCCTCAGAGAATAAATTAGGAAGTATTACTTCTCCTTCTGTCTTCTGAAAGAGATTATAAAGAATTGATATAATATGTTCCTTAGGCTGGGTGTGGTGGCACATACCTTTAATCCCAGGACTCTGAAGGCTGAGGCAGGAGGATCATTGTGAGTTTGAGATCAGCCTGGGCTACAAAGTGAGTTCAAGACCAGCCTGAACTGCATAGTGAGACTCTGTCTCAAAAAAATAGGACTGGGGATTTAGCTCAGTGGCATAAGCACCTGTCTGGCAGGCACGAAGTTGTGAGTTTGATCTCCAGTACAAAAAAAAAAAAAAAGAGTTCCTTAAATGTTTAGAAGAACTTACCAGTGAGCCCAACTGGGCCTGACTCACTATTTGATAAGGTTATTAGTTACTTATACAATTTCTTTAACAGTGATACTCCAAATGAGACTTTCCACTTCATATATGAATTTTTGCAGATTGCAATTTTTGCAGATTTTCTGTTTTCAGTTTCAACAATATTTGCCCTAAATTTTATTGTTTTTCTCTTTATTTTGGATTTAATTGCTGTTTCTTTTAACTTGATAATTAATTTTAGATAGCTTTTCTTTTCTTTTTATTTATTATTTTTATTTTTATTTTTATTTTTTTCCAGCACCGGGGCTTAAACTCATAACCTCGCGCCTGCCTGACAGACGCGTAAGCCGCTGAGTCAAACTCCTGGCCCTGGGTTTTTGAGGCAGGGTCGCACTGTGCAGCTCAGGCCGGCCTTACACTCGCGTTGTAGCCCAAGCCGGCCTCGAACTCACAATGCTCCTCCTACCTCAGCCTCCCGAGTGCTGGGATTAAAGGCGTGCGCCACCAGGCCCGGCTAGCTTTTCTTTTCTAATCACTTAATATTATAAATTTCCAAGCATCGCTTTCATTTCATTCTACAAATTTAAGTTGCATTTTCCATTTGGTTCAAAATATTCTTTATAGTTTAAATATTTAAATATTTAAATAGCAAACTTACAGGAATAGCACAAAAGACAGATAACAGTAGAAACGTGGACTAGCATGTAGAACATCTCAGTAATGTATAGTGAACGTATGGAATCTATCATATGATAAAAATGCTGCAAACACCATTTAGTTGCCATCAATACGAAGTTTATTTGTTTAAAAAAAATCTAAATGTGGGCATTATCCACAAAAATTAACAGGCCAATCCATAATTGTTATAAAATTGAGCAGCTGAAACTTGTTCACTGAAACATTTGGACTTGTACTAATGCTTGGCATTCCTGCATTAAAATTCAATATTCACATGTAAATGAAAACGGAAAAACTGCCAATACCTGTTTGTTCCTTACTTCCTACTTGAAATCATGTACTTCAGTACTTCTTTACCCCTTAGGGGAAAAATATATCTAATGTTCAGACTATCAATAACAGGAAGAAAAGTAAAAAAATTGTAAATGAAGTGGATTCTTCAGCAGGTACACCACGCGTGTGGCGTGCTAGTTGGTTCTCTTTTGGCATAATTGGTGCATCTTTGGCAGAGACAGCACACAGGTTGGAGGCTGATAGCTTCAAAGAGGCACACCAGACAAGCCTCACTGTCCTCCTACAAAGCACTAACAGCTGTGCTCTGGAAGCGCAGATCTGTTTTGACATCTTGAGCAATTTCTCACACCAGATGCTGGAAAAGGAACTTGTGGATCAAAAGATCAGTAGAGTTTTTGATAACATCTTCGCTTCAGGGAGTGCCCTAGTCCCAGGCCTGTAACGATGAGGTTTCTTCACCCCTCCAGTAGAGGGCGCGCCCTTACCAGCCGCTTTTGTAGGCAGTAGTGTCCAGGGTGCTTTATCGAAAGGATGGATTTGCACGCATTCCGTTTCGTAGAAGGCCTATATGGGGACCGCTTCACTAACGCCATTCCTTCTGCTGCAGTTGGTGGGGAGGTGCTGGCATTAGAAAACCACTGACAGCGCAGCAGGTGCGAACCCCTAGTTCAAAATATTTTTTAATTTCCTTTGAGATTCCTCTTTGACCCATGAGTTATTCAAAAGTATGTTATGTGATCTCCAGATATTCGGGGATTTTCCAGCTTTCTTTGTTATTCAGTTTTACTTCAATTCTCTTGTGGCTTGGAAATATACATTGTATTTCTTTCCTTTTTTAATGTGTTCGGCTGGGTCTTATGACCCAGAATATGATTTATCATGATGTACATTCCTGTAACTTGGAAAAGAATGCATATTCTATTGTTGTCAGATAAAGCAGTGCAGAGATGTCAGTTACGACCAGTTGATTTGATACAGGGGAATGATCTCAGTGGAGAACCTCCAAATGATATAAGGGAATGAAACTCCCAACCTACTGTATGTATGTTCAGCGCGAGTTCGTGTTCTCTAAAATCGAAGAATGAATTTTAGGAACAACAGAGGTTAAGAACAGAAATATTTATTGAGAGAAAGAAAGCTTCAGTCTGAGAGAGAGACAGAAGGGGGCCCGAGTGGGTCGCCAAAGACCCTGTCTTTTCTAGTGACTTTCACAGAGTAAAACCATGATGGGGAAAACAGAACTGGCAAGGCAGATGGGCTTGAGGTGGGACAGAACTGTGGTCAACCAATAAGATTAATTGTTTGGTAAAATGGACCAAATCAAGGACAAATGGGGAATTGAGTCACGTAGTAAACCAGCATTCTTACGGATTAGGGGATTGGGATGGTAATTCCAAGATGATCCATCCCTAATCCCTAATGCTTACACTTAGGGTGTGGTTGCATTTGTTTTGCCTTCTGTCTTGAGATCTGGCCCACAGCAAGAGGTGTGTAACTCTTCCAAGGTCACAAGATATCTGGTCCTCTGTGCCGGCTCCTTTGAGGGCCCAGCCCTGTCTGACTGCCTATATTATTTCTAACTAACTCAGTTGCCTGTAACAGATTTATAGTGCTATAAAGTCCAGATATGTCTTTGATGATTTTCTATCTGATGGTTATGTCCTACTTTTTGTCTTTTCAGCACTGGGGGTTGAACCCAGGGCCTTCACTGAGCTACATCCCAGGCTCCTTCCACCTTTTTTTTTTTTTCCAGAGACAGGTGCTCACTAAGTTACCAAAGACTGGACTGGAATTTGTGATCTTATTGCTTCACCTTCCCAGAATACTGGGATTACAGGCTTGCATCAGCATTCCCACAGATCTGTCCATTTCTGATGAAGAAGTATTGCAGTATCCATGGTCAATTTCTCCTTGTAGTTTTATCAATTTATTTATAGTCTGGCAGCATACATAAGGGTTGTTATATCTTCTTGGAGAATTCACTCTTCATCATATACAGTGCTCCCTTTTATTCCTCATAATTTTTCTTGGTCTAAAATCCAATCCATCTAAAATTTTTTTTTCTTGACTTACTATGAACGACACTGCATCATAAATAAATTTTAGCTCCTTATCCGTATGCTAATGGAAAGTAAATCTAAAATGATCATTGCACATGTGATTTTTTTTAGGAACATTATGATATTAGACACAAAATCAGTTTCACAATCTTCCCAGCATCTTAGAGAAAGAGGAATTGATAAAAATCCAAGCAGCAGAAGGGGGCAGTAAAACTCAACAGAATGCTCTAGAAAATTCTAATATTCTTCTATGTTTTCTCTTCATACAGAATTTCCCTACAGATTTCAGACACTAATAAGAGAAATTCTATACAACAGACACACAGAGGCCTAAAATACACACAGAAATATGAAATTGAAAGCTATAATTCTACATAATCAAAACTTTACTTATCATGTTTGATAAGCACTGTATTTTTCCAAATACAATGAGTTTATTCATTTAAATCTCACTGTGACTGGCATCTCAGAATGTACCTCTTTATTTTATTTTGTCATCTCAAACTTGTCCTGAAGCCCATATTTGGATTTCTTGTCAAAACTGATCTCATCTTTCAAGTTTCAGCTGTTCCTTGAGTCCTTTTCTGATGTCACAAGTATTCGAAACTCTTCAGTTGGTTTTGCTATTGCAGTTACAGATTGAATCAAGCTATATAACTAAGAGGCATTGTTTGTTTTTTTTTTCTTTTTTTTTTCTTTTTTTGGTACAAGGGAACAAACTCACAACCTTATACCTGCCAGGCAGGCACTTATATCACTGAGCTAAATCCCCGGCCCTATTTTTCAAGACAGGGTCTCACTATGCAGTTCAGGTGGGCATTGAACTCGCTTTGTAGCCCAGGCTTGTCTTGAACTCACAAGGATCCTCCTGGCTCAGCCTTCCAAGTGCTGGGATTAAAGACATGCACCACCATGCCTGGCTTTAAGTAGGTATTTTCAATGAATTTTCACTGGTAATAAAATTCTTTAGATTCCAAGTAATCTAAGTGTAATTCTCTATGCCTTGTCTTTTCTTCACCCTTGAATTCATAATCTCTTTACAAACAACAACATAGCATACATAAAACAGCATACAACTATACAGTAGACACTTAGCTAATGTATGAAGAGGGCAATGATAATGATGGCTTCAAAATCAATTCGACTATTCAAGAGGCTGAGACAGGAGATTTGAGAGTTTAAGGAAACACCCTGTTTTAAAAGAAAGCAAAAATCAGTTCAGGATTGCAGTGTAAAGTTGTAGGACACAGTCAGGGCATGGATCTCATGTGGTATCTAACTCAAGTGAGAACTAGTGGCTCTAATAAACTAAACTTAAAATCTGAGTAGATGCAACCTACTCAAAATGAAGCAGAGTGTTGGAATTATTAAAAAGAAAATGGGAAGCTGAAATTCCAGATAGGAATTAGTGCAGTAAAAGGGAGTGCCACAAGTGGAATGATTAAACGTGACTAGAAGAAGACAAAGCTTCCTAGGTGAAATGGAATTTTAGTCATGGGTGGCTCACGTAGCATCCAATAACGTGTACTTTATGCAAAATGCTAAAAAAAAATTCCATGTGATTTTTTTTTTTCCTGTAACACTTCTACAAAGTTGCAAACTGAAACTTTTGGCATAATTTCAATTTCAGGTTTTATGTCTTTCTTTTTTTTTTTTCGGCTTGTGCTTAGAATGCATAGTTAACTGATTTTTTTCTCCATTTCTGGGCTCTTGCTATTATTTTCATTATTTCATCTTCACATACCCCTCTCTGACCAGCACCTGTCAAAATCACCCTTCTAATTAACTTCTCACCAGGCCATGTTCCAGAATGAGATTTTTAAAAATCAAGCTTAATAAATTCAGACAACAGAAAAGTAAATGCAATGCTGTACTTCGATCCATTGTCACAATTCATCATTTTGGGAAATCCGACAAAAAAGAAGTAAAATTTAAAAATCTAATTGCTTTTATTGGTGTTCCCAGTGGCCAAAATGGAGGAACCCGTGCAGCAAAAGAGAAAACAATATATTAAAATAAATGTTTTGGCACTGGCAGTCGTGCACACTCGGGGAGCCCTTGCTCCGGTTCCCTGCGCCCACCAGACAGGACTGCTCCGAGCAGCGAAGCGGCAGCGTCGCGAAGAGCTTAGGTCTCCGCCAAGAAGCCAGGAGGGGTGGCGTGCGGAGAACAATGCTCTTACGGTAAAAGTAACTTAGGTGCAAATTACAACTACGGACACATCGCTGCATTACATTTCATTCGACAAACTATAAAAACGAAAACGTACTTGTGTGCGCCCGCCTAACTATGCGTGTCCTAAAACGCACATGAGCCTTGTCGCCCCGTCTTCACTTTCCTGGCTCGGGCTTGTCCTGGCTGTGACTTCCTCGCCCAGCCCGTCCCAGACGCAGCCGGCACCAGCGGCGTGACCCGGGAGGGGATTCCCTGACCGCCCGGTTCCCGGAGCGCTGAGCCCCAGCCCGCGTCCGCCTGCGCCGCCCGGCTCTCGGGGCACCCGGCCTGGGTCTGGGGAGGAAAGGAATGGGGCGACCCCGGGCGCCGCGCCTGAGGACCTGCGCCAGGGAAAGATGTTAAAGGGAAGAAGACCGGAGGGCAGTTCGCTTTGTACCCACCCTGGGGCAGCCGTGTGCAGCTTCCCGGGTTTCCAATGTTCTCATTTGCGTGGGCGGAAGAAAAAGAAAAAAAAAAAAAAAAACACCTCCTGCCCCGACTCAGGCTTACGCAACATTTTTTGAGTGGAGAAGGGAAAAAATTGTGTATGGGGTTCGGGGGGAGGGTTAGGAGAAGGCGGAATCCAGGAACAGTCATGATATCACGTGGGCTTGAATTTCAAGCATAAAAGGAAGGTTCTCTGGGTTTTCCTCCAGTTGTCAAACTTGGTGCGAGAGTCAGGAACACGCCCAGGAATTCGCAGCCGCCGCCGTCTCCGCCTCCGCCCGCCCTGCAGAGAAACCAGCAGCCGCGCCGCCCGCGCCCGCCCCGCGCTCCGCCCGCCGCGATGCTCACCCGCGCTGTGCTGCTGTGCGCAGCCCTGGCCCTGGGCCAGGCAGGTGAGGCCCTGGCACCGCGCACCCGCCGCTGGCCCCGGGCGGTCACCCGCACTCTGACCGCTCTCCCGTAGACGGGCTGCGTGCATTATTAGCAAAGCTCGTGAACCACTGGAGCCCAAAAGAACTGGACGCGCATTCCGATTTGGGGCCCACATTTGAGATCCTGGGCCGCTCATTTCACCGGCCTGAGATTTCACTCTGGCCTGCTAACGGGATAGTGGTGATTTTCAGGTTATCCTTGTCATAAGACAGGATCTGATCAATATATGCACGATGATCGAGTGTGGTTCCTATTGTTATTGAATAGGAATGATTATTTTAAATGCCCCAGTCAGCGTTCCTGCCCTGGGAAAACCCAGGTTACTTTTTTAAAGATAAGAAAATGTTTTGTAAAGTAAGCTGATTTTACTTGGAAATTTTTCCTACCTTCTAATTAACGTCCTAGACTCACCTGTTCTCATTTTGAAACTGCTACTTGCTTGAGCTTTAAAATGCTAATCTGAACGTCTAAAAAGTTAACTATGAACAGTCTTAGTAATGTGAATTACCAGGTTGAAAATTCCGTTACTCTGAACTTCAGAACAGGAAATTCTTTCTACAATTTAAACATGCTGTGAGTTTAAAAAGGTCATTTCTCCGTCATTGACGCATAGTTAGTAAAACAATCAGATGCGCTATGTCAGGTTCAAGACACTGAAGAATGACTTAGGTGCCGCTCTTACTTTCCTTGTAGCCAATCCTTGCTGTTCCAACCCGTGTCAGAACCGAGGGGAATGTCTGAGCGTGGGATTTGACCGCTACAAGTGCGACTGTACCCGGACGGGCTACTACGGAGAAAACTGTACCACTCGTAAGTGTGCGCTTGGGTTTCCTCCTCTGGAATGGGCTACCGTGATCATTCATAGACATGTCTTTGTGACAAGCCCCATTAACTTCTTGTATCCCCCTCTTCTTTCAGCTGAATTTCTGACAAGAATAAAACTACTGCTGAAGCCCACTCCAAACACAGTGCACTACATACTTACCCACTTCAAGGGAGTCTGGAACATTGTCAATAACATTCCCTTCCTGCGAAGTTCAATCATGAAATATGTGTTGACGTGTAAGTACAAGTCTTTTTCTCCAGTTTCTCTGAAGAAAAAAGTGTTTTATAGTACTTTAAATTGCTAACCCAAAAAGATTTTTCTTTGTATTTTTTCCCCTTGTTTGTTCCTTGTGACAAGGGTCTCACTATAAATGTAGTTCAAGCTGATGTTGAACTCACCATGTAACCTTGGTCTCCAATGCTGGATGATTCTCTCATCTCAGCCTCCCAAGTGCTGGAATTACAGGCACACTCAGCCTTATTATCAAAATGCTTTGCTTTGTTTTGTTTTGGTACCGGGGATCAAACTCACAATCTTGCACCTGCCAGGCAGGTGCTTAGGCCACTGAGTTAAATCCCTGGCCCTATTTTTTGAGACAGGGTCTCACTATGCAGTTGAGGTTGGCCTTTGTAGCCCAGACTGGTCTCAAACTCAAAAGGATCCTCCTGCCTCAGCCTCCTGAGTGCTGAGATTAAAGGCGTGCGCCACCATGCCTGGCTCAAAATGATTTTAATATTTCATTTTTTAGTGTGCCCTCTATCTTAAAGGTAAAAAATATTGACATTTAGTCTTATCTAATTTATATCGTTCTGTCCTGTGGTCAGAATTCTACTCATAACCCTGCACAGTTGTAATCATCAGAGTTGTGGCCAATATGAGAAGGAAGTGTGGTCCACTTAGAAGCTACATCTCCATCTGTCTTTATTTTATTTCTTAAAAAAATTTTTTTTAAAGACAAAGTCTTGTTAAATTGCCCAAGATGTGCTGGAATTTGAAATCCTCCTGTTTCAGCTTCCCAGAGTGCTGGGATTCTGCATACACTCAGCGACCTTTTAAATGATTAATTTGGGTTTAAACAGCAGGAAAATGACTTTGAATAGTTCTCAGCTCTTCCTGTCATGGGCCTCTTGTGCAGTGAGTGAATGGTATCTGAAAATTCAAGTTTGCTGGAGCATGATGTGCTGTGTGAAGCAATATGTATTGTATTGAGGATGCACTTTCAGTGGCAGCTACACTTTTATGTGTAGTCATTTCGAAACAGAACATCTTTGTTTTTTTTGTTTTTCCTTTTGTTTCCTTATTTTTGGTTTTCTGAGGCAGGGTCTCACTATGCAGTCCAGGCCAACCCTAATTTGCTAAGTAGCACAGGTAGGCTGTCCTTGAACTGGCGATCCCCCTTTCTTAGCCTACCCAATGTTGAAATGGCTGGTGTGCCCTACCACGTTGGCTGAAGTAGAGTATGTTTGTTGGAATACAAGTCAAATGTTTGCGCCACTTTGCATATTTTACAATCAAAAATACACAATGATTTACGTTGCATAGAAGGACCAATAAAACAATTATTATCTTGAAAATTTCAGCCAGGTCACATTTGATTGACAGTCCACCAACTTACAACGCGCATTATGGCTACAAAAATTGGGAAGCTTTCTCTAACCTCTCCTACTACACCAGAGCACTTCCTCCTGTGGCCGATGACTGCCCCACTCCCATGGGTGTAAAAGGTGAGTGAGAAGAAATGGTTAGCCATGTTGAAATCCCTACTGGAAGGAAATTTGACCTTAAACTAGCATTTATTTATTAACAACAGCGTAGTTTGTTTTTTGGCCTTTGTTATGAATATTCACAAATGCAAATATATATACGCTATTCCACAAAAGTATCTCATTAAAATTGAAGTAGTGCTAGATAAAGTAGATGAAACCATTTAATAAGATGTCCCCCATTATTGTAGTACTGTCATTTATCTTAGGGTCCTCTTCAGAACTCTGTTAACCTTGTAAGTGATGAATGCCACTACCTGCTTTCTTGAATGGACAGATGGAATTTTACCTTAGCCTTCTCAATTTTTCAGGGAAGAAGGAGCTTCCTGATTCAAATGTGGTTCTGGAAAAAGTTCTGCTAAGAAGAAAGTTCATCCCTGATCCTCAAGGCACAAACATGATGTTTGCGTTCTTTGCCCAGCATTTCACACATCAGTTTTTCAAGTCAGATCAGAAACGGGGACCAGCTTTCACCACAGGACTGGCCCACGGGGTAAGCCAGAGTTAAATCAGAATTATAAATTGATTCAGTTAAATCATACTGAAATGCTCAATTTTTGCCCAGCCAAATTATTTACTCATTAAAAAAAAAGCTATGTCAGCCGGGTGTGGTGGTACACGCTTTAATCCCAGCACTCAGGAGGCTGAGGCAGGAGGATTGTTGTGAGTTTGAGACCAGCCTGGGTGATGAGACTAGGCCTGGGCGACAAAGTGAGTTCAAGGCTGGCCTGAACTGTAGTGAGACCCTGTCTCAAAAAATAGGCTGGGGATTTATTTAGCTCAGTGCGAGGCACGAGGTTGTGAGTTTGATCTCCAGTACAGAAAAAAAAAAAAAAAGCCTATGAAAACCTTAAGGCCAGGCATGGTAGCACATGCCTGTAATCCCAGCACTTGGGAGGCTGAGGCAGGAGGAGGATTGCCTCAAGTTTGAGGCCAGCCTAAGATACATGGTGAGTTCAAGACCAGCTTGGACTATTGTAGGGATACCCTGTCTCAAAAAGATAAATAAATACCTTAGTAAGCTTTCCTTAACTTACTGGTTTAACAAAAATGTTTATGTGTAAATACATACTTACACAGGTTTTTTATTTGTAGTTTTTCCTTTTTTAAAAACTTTAGCACTGCAAAATATCAAAGCTTCTGAAATAGCTGTACAGTGCTTATAGGGCTTTAAATATTATGTGAGAGTTTTGCATTACTATGTCTTAGATTTCAATAACATAGCTTCAATTTATAATTGAAATCACTGATATACTTTTAGTACTTTTGTAGGTTTTTACTTTGGGGTTTTTTTGAGACATGGATGGTCTCACTATGTTATTCAGGCTGACCTTGAACTCACTATGTAGCTCAGGTTGACCTCAACCTTGCTATGATCCTCCTGCTTCAGCTTCCTGAACGTTAGAATTACAGGACTGTATCACCACACCTAGCTGCTGAGTGTTTTTAGAAATACCATACGATTATATAGTGAAGCATATGATATACTTATGTGCTATGTGGGATATGAGCACATTTAAACACAGGAGCCTGTAGCTTTGGTAGCTAAATTTAGTATTTTGTTGTGGCTATAACAATTGTTTTATTGAAAATTTTAAAGAAAGGGGAATCATCATAATTTAATGATTAAATTATGTAAGACACTTTCTATCAGATTGTTGAACAACTACAAACTGAAATTTTTCCATAATTTTCTAGGTGGACCTAAGTCATATTTATGGTGAAACTCTGGATAGACAGCATAAACTGCGTCTTTTCAAGGATGGAAAAATGAAATACCAGGTATATTCCCTTTAATTATTAAGAATTAGTTATAACTTAATGACTATGGTGAAATTTCTATGATAAAACGTTTTTAAACTTTTGTTATGGTTGAATATTATTATTTTTTAGATAATTGATGGAGAGATGTACCCTCCTACAGTCAAAGATACTCAAGTAGAGATGATGTACCCTCCCCACATCCCAGAGCACGCGCGCTTCGCTGTGGGCCAGGAGGTGTTCGGTCTGGTGCCCGGTCTGATGATGTACGCCACCATTTGGCTGCGGGAACATAACAGAGTGTGCGATATCCTCAAACAGGAGCACCCAGAGTGGGATGATGAGCGCCTGTTCCAGACAAGCAGACTGATACTGATAGGTGAGAAGAGAAAATAATTTAAGTACAACCCTCTCCCCCAGAGAAAACCAATTTGCTACTTCCGCTGTTTTGAGTAAGTTGGAGAGAATTTCGAATAAGAAAATGCACTATTATACATTCATTCATTCACTCCACGGGCATGATGATTCATCAAATGAATTTCTGTTGATTGAAAGTTTATGATCAGGCAGAACTGAAGTTTTTCTTTCTTTCTTTTGTGCCAATAGGAGAAACTATTAAGATCGTGATTGAGGACTATGTGCAGCACTTGAGTGGGTATCACTTCAAACTGAAGTTTGACCCAGAGCTGCTTTTCAACCAGCAATTCCAGTACCAGAACCGCATTGCTTCTGAGTTTAACACACTCTATCACTGGCACCCCCTTCTGCCTGACACCTTTCAAATCGATGACCAAGAGTATAACTTCCAACAGTTTCTCTACAACAACTCTATATTACTGGAACATGGGCTTACCCAGTTTGTTGAATCATTCACCAAGCAAATTGCTGGCAGGGTAAGGATTATTACTAAGAAGTAAATCAGAAGAATACTGGTCACTAACTCAGAATTTCTACTACAGAAATTATTTTTCTTAAGAGTCCCAAAAGAATAATCAATTATTTGGCTTAGTTAGTCCTGAAACAAGAAACCTAAAAGTTTTTTGAAAAGTCTGCTGTTTGAATTTATGGTTGTCAAGCAAATAATGATACACACCATAGCTTAAGAATGAGTATCATCAAAAAAGGTAGAGAGTCTTATTGTAGAAATAATATTTAATAATAGACATAGAAAATAGAAATAATTATTTCAGACTTGAACATCAGCTTGACTTTTTATAATTTTAAAAAACAAATTGTTTCTAGACCAGTGTTCCATTGAATCTTAAGTACACCTTGCGCTAACATATATGTAAGCAGTCTGCCCAAGAAATAAAAATAGTTTAGGTCCCTCATCTTCTTTGTACATAGAGAATGGTATTAAAACAGGAGTAAATATGCCTAATAACCTCGCTTTACACTTTCATTCATTTTCTACAGGTCGCTGGTGGTAGGAATGTTCCCCTTGCAGTGCAAAGGGTGGCAAAGGCTTCAATTGACCACAGCAGAAAGATGAAGTACCAGTCCCTGAATGAATACCGCAAACGCTTCATGATGAAACCCTATACTTCCTTTGAAGAACTCACAGGTGAGAATCAGTTTCTATACTTCTTGAAGGAATCCAGGGTCAGATGATGACAATGGAGAAGTTAAAAGCAAGTGAAGTGGGGAAATACAAGCATGTTTTCTTTTGTAAAGTTTTACAGTGGTTGAATTTCTGTCTGCATCTCCTTTCCAGGAGAGAAGGAGATGGCTGCAGAGCTGGAAGCCCTCTATGGTGACATTGATGCCATGGAACTGTATCCCGCCCTACTGGTGGAAAAACCTCGGCCAGACGCCATCTTCGGTGAGACCATGGTGGAGATGGGAGCACCTTTCTCCTTGAAAGGACTCATGGGTAACCCTATATGTTCTCCACACTACTGGAAGCCGAGTACTTTTGGAGGAGAAGTGGGTTTTCAGATCATCAACACCGCCTCCATTCAGTCTCTCATCTGCAGTAACGTGAAGGGCTGTCCTTTCACTTCGTTCAATGTCCCAGATGCACAGCTCGCCAAAACAGTCACCATTAACGCGAGTGCCTCCCACTCCAGACTGGAAGATCTCAACCCCACTGTACTGCTAAAAGGACGTTCAACGGAGCTGTAGGCGTCAGTCAGGCATATTTATTTATTTATGAGAACCGTTCTTTTTAACTTATTATTTAATATTTATATTAAGTGCCTTATGTTACCTAACATCTTCTGTAACAGAAGGTAGTGCACCTGCTGCTGCAGGGAAAAGGGTCACACTTGTGAGGACTCCTGTGACATTGAAGGTGTATTTATTTCCAGTTAAAGTAGAAAATAGTTTTCAATCTTTTGTATAAATTGATGGAAAACGAGTTTTGACATTTTTTTACTTGAATTTCAATTTATAATATATTGTGATAGAATGGAAAGCAAAGATGTTTGAATACTTAAATGCTGTTACATCAGAGCACATGCTGCACATGGCCACACTGTTATCTCCAATGCATTAGAAACAACTAAGGTTGGGGAATTTTAAAGAAATGCTGAACATTTAATGAATGCTTAAAGCATACACTGCCAATATTTTATATTTTGTAAAGCAGCCTTGAAACAATAATTTGAATGTTTTATATAGAGTCCAGAGTTCATGTGACAATTAAGTAAAATCTATAAAAACAAAAGACTATATTTAAAATGAAAACAAAAAAGAAACCAAATTCAAATTTGGGCTAAAACACTTGAAAGAGAGAGACTTTAACATATCCTACGTACTGTAGGCCTGGCACTTGGCAGATTTTGCTGTGAGGTAATGAATTGCCAGGCATGGTGACATATGCCTGTAATCCCAGGATCTGGGAGGCTGAGGTAGGAAGATTGCCATGAGTTTGAGGCCACCTTGAACTACATAACAAGACCCCATCTCACAAAATAAAAAAAAGAAGAAAAAAAGAATTAATAAATTGCTGAGATACACTTGGATAATGATCCATTTTCATAGATTTTCTGATAAATAGGATGAATTAAGTGTTCATATCACAGTGCAAAGAGTAACAATGACGTTATGAAGTCTCATCAAAATGCTTAAAGCCATTTCATACATTAATTTTATCTAAATAAGCCAATTTAATATTGTATTTGAAATGAAACCAGACTACCGTCATGCTGCTCCTTTTTTTTTTTCTCCTCTTGTACTGTTTTGCTAGAAGAAATCCTGATCAGTTTCTTCACCTCTTAATGTTTTCTTACTTGAACTTTTGCATGTGTTCTCAGGACTACTGTTTAGCTCTTCTTAGGAAGAGTAAAGAAAGTTCCTTTTTAAAAATCACCTATTTTAAGTGAAGGAGAGAATTTCATTTATAATTAATTTTAACTGTAATCAAAGACCTTACAAAGAGGCTGGTACCTTAGGAGAGCTATAGGATCTTGCCAGGAAGAAAGTTATACATCTGTTCTAATGAATGCCCTCTCATTTGAAAACAAAAGCAAACAATGAGTTCTGAGCAACAATAATAAAAGCAATAATGATGATGATAGTTTTCTGCATCTCATTGTCAGTTGACAATTTATGGTACTGTAGCTAACTATAATTTATTGAGGGTTGTTGTTTGTTTTATTAGAACATTATTGTTGTAAATATTTAAGCCTGAAATTGTTTTTTTATTATGTCAGAATCAATATATTTTTTCATGATTACCTCTAAATTATGTGTACAATCAAAAGAAATGATTGAATTAAGATTTGTGAGTAAACTTTTAGGAAACTAAGTATGGTATATTGAGATATTTAATGTTAGAATTGATGTCTTTAGGATTTACCTGTATGTTAGACACAGAGAACGTTGTCTAACCTGCATATGCCATAAAGACCAACCTTTCGTTCAATTTTTAAGGACCTGTGGATAATTTGTTTCATTATAAACCATAATATTAAGTCAAGCATTAACCACAGGTAACATCAATATTTGTGTAAATAACTGAAAATATATGTCTCTGTGGAAGAAATGGTAATAAATCACTAAAGAGAAATAACTCAGGAAAATTTTTAAGATTTTATGTTTAAAAGATTTAAGGTTAAGAAATAGTCAATACTAGAAAAGCTTCTTGAACTCACTGTGATACACCCACCTCAGCCTCCTGAGTGCTGGGATTACAGGAGTGAACCCCATTCCTGGCTTTATTTTTATCTTATTTCTGGACAAAGAAAGAAAGAAAACAATTTGATTACTACTAACATCAACCTACTTACTGATGGAAATTCAGGTTGTGTATGTGAATGTCTCAATGTCTCAAACAAATGTATTTAAATTAACTTATGTCAAATATGCTTTGAAACAAACATCTGTTTATTTTTATACTATTTAAGAATGGACAAATCTTTTATGAAAATAAATTTTGACTGTTTCTATATCTTTGTTGTATGTGTATGATTTCTCTGAAACATGGTTTTCAAAGTAAACCTTTACCTGTTTGGTCTATCTGTTCAAAGCTAGGCTGCCCATTAATGTATCAGTCCTATACTTGGTCATCCAGCCCCAGCCCCCGTCACTTTTAGCTCTTATTCACTGCAAAATGGTGTTTAAAAATGTGTGCTTTTTGTTACAGAAGACGGCAACAGTATTATTTTCCTTGTCTAATCTAAAAAAAGAAAGCAAATTACACAAAAGCAAAGAAAAGGACAAATGTCATTGAAGAGCTGCAAAATTTAAAATGGAAGTCAAAAAAGGGTGGAAAAACCCAGGCACTGTGGTTCAAGCAAAAAAGAGCTAAGGATCCAGCTCAATGTGAAGGCCCTGGGTTCATTCAATCCCCCATATCACTAAATAGATATCATTCTCAGGCAAATCACTGAAAGCTTTCACATTCGTTTTCCTTTTTTTTTTTTTTTTTTTTTTTGGTACCTGGAACTCACAGCCTCGGCCACTGAGCTAAATCCCTGGCCCTATCTTTTGAGACAGGGTCTCACTATGCAGTTTAGGCTGGCCTTGAACTCACTTGTAGCCCAGGCTGGTCTTGAACTCACAAGGATCCTCGTGCCTCGGCCTCCCAAGTGCTGGGATTAAAGGCGTGCACCACCACGCCCGCTCCTCACATTGGTTTTCTTCATACTCAGGTTTGACATGTTGATGACTCAATACATCCTCCAACCAGGTATTTATTATCTTGCCTGGCCCCTGTGCTGTCCAGTGACAGCCTTCCTGCTGTAATCCCCAGGCAGACAGACCTTGACCTCCACAGCATTAGTTCCTCACTGCACCACCTCCCAACCTTCATCTAAAGCACAAGCCTCCCATACTAGCACTTTCAGCTCACCTATCCAAACACTCACCCTCTGGACATCTAACGGCCACCTTATTATTTCCCACCCTCCTCATCTCTTCCTTTCCCTCTTCAAACGCCTAGCTCAGATTCCATTGCCCACCTTAATCACTTCATTTATTGTCCTTCTATTGTACTTCATTGGCACAATTTGCTTAATTTCAGCAATTCTCCTAAATGTGTTTCTTATCTGAGTTTTCAAAAGCACTCAACACAAATGGAATTTGTTTTCTTAGCTTCATGATTTGATGCCTTTCTGGTCTTTCTCTAGTTTCACCCAGTTCTTCTGCTAAATTTTTTTTTTTTAATCCCTTCTCTATTACTGCTATGGGTTAAAGGGTTTTCATACTTGCCTTCTCTGTCTGTGCTCTTCCAGGTTAATCACTCCAAAATCATAATTTGAAACAATAATCACTTCCAAATTCATGCCTCCCTGGGCAACTTCTAATCGCCAATTGACAACCTCTTTATCCAAATTCTTAAGTGTAATTGCTTTTATATCGCTGCCCTCACCACACCACATGTCCCAAATAATCATTTAAAGTTAAAGATAGTACTATCTTTCAGTTTTTAAACTCTTTCCTCACTTCCATTGCTGACCTTGCAACAAGTAACAATCTCGCTAACTACACCCCACAAATAAATCCTAAATATGTTATCTTTTCTTCAACTCCACCCTACCAATCTACCAATAAATCTCACCACAAAATTTACAAAGGCCTATATACAGAAAACTAGATAACATTACAGAGAAATTGAAGATTTCAAGAAATACATTTTAAGGTGAATAACTTAAGGATAACAATTTTCCAAAAACTGATCTAATATCTAACAATTTTGTGTTAGACTTATCATTACCCCATATTTTAATATTCTTGTAAACAATGTGTATTGTTTTTGTTGGTCACCATGAAGTGGAAGTACAGTTGTTTCTCAATAATCTTTATTTTAAAAAAAATGAAGTGGCATTTTTTGAAGAGTACATCCCCTCAAAGAAAATAGAGTGTGGACCCTTAAAAGAAAGGCACATTATAGTCTGAAACTGGAAATATTTATGGTGGGAGACTGGAAACTTGTGGAATTTGTGAACCTACAGGAGGGAAGAAAGGTTTACAGGAGAAAGAATAACACACCCACAGGCAGAAAGATATTCAGTCATTTTACAGGTAAAAAAAATAGCCCATTTTTCAGGAGAAAGACATGGGTTTACCTAGTTGATCGTACTATTGCCATTATTATTACTTTTAAAATGGGTGATCTGCTTTCCTTTAAACATTCTTTGAAATCTTTAAATTTTTTCTCTACTTTAAGGTCAGTTTTCTGCCCTTTACCTTATCAACTAGGCTAACTTATAGCTTTATAGTATCCTGAAGGAATTTGTGGTGTAATAAGCCAAGGAGAAAAGAAGCATAAACAAGCTGAAGGAGTAGAGATATGGATAACTTTGGATAAAATTTGTGTCCTGAAATTGCAGTCTTCTTAAAAATACAATTTTTTAATTATATTTTTCTTGTCTCCTTTTTACCTATCTTATTTCTTTTATTTTGCCTCATCCCAATATCCTTAGACTCTGATCATCAGATCATGGCTCTTTTATGGTTGAAATTTTCCACTGACTTCCTACTTACATAATGGACAAATGCAGTATAACATATTATTCTATCCTATGAAGATGTTAATGATCCATACCCTGCCCACCTGTCTGAATTCTTTTCTGTTGCCATAACAGAATATCTAAGACTGGGTTGCATGACTCAGTGGTCTGGAAGTGCAAAACCATACACTGGTATCCTTTGGTCTCTGGTCAGGGCCTCATGCTGCATCAACAAAGGCAGAAAAGCAGAAGGCCAGGAGGGCTGAGCAAACAGAGGGGAAGACACCACAGTAGCTAACTCACTGGCAGAGGTGGGAACTCCATTAATCCAATTGGTTGAAGAAGCCACGATTCAAAAAGCTTCAAAGGCCCCACTGTTACAGGTAGCTGAGTTAGACAGAAATATTATAGGCAGACAAATAGGGCTGGGCCCTCAAAAGAGCCAGTGCAGAAGACCAGGTATCTTACAACCTTGGAGGAGACGGACACCTTCCCCTGCGAGCCAGATCTCAAGACAAAACATAAAACAAATACACCCTCACTCTAAAAGGATAAACATCAGGGATTGATAATCTAAACAGGTATCACCTTGATACCTTGTTCACCTTGAGGAAGCCAGAAAAAGCGACTAATCCAACCCCCTACAGACAAAGGCCCTGTTCCTGCTTACTATGTGACTCACTTCCCTACTGGGCCCTGATTTAATCAATCTTACCTGAGCAATTATACTCATAATCTTATTGGTTGATCATAATTCTGTCCCGCCTCATGTTCACATTTTGAGTTTCCATTTTTCCCCACCTTAGACCCACCTCCCTCTTGGTTTTGCTCTATAAAAATCCCTAGAAAAGGCGGGGTCCTTGGCAACCCACTCAGGACCCCTTCTGTCCCTCTTGGACAGAAGTTTTATTTCTCTCAATAAATATATTCTGCTCTTAACCTCCGTTGCCTCTCGATTCGTTTAAATCGAAATTCGTTTTTCGATTTTAGAGAACATGAACTTGTACAGGACATCTAGTAGGCTGGGAGTTTCTTCCCCCGTATCACCATTATCTCTTAATATTGTTATAGTGACAATTAAATTTCCACATAAATTTTGCTGAAGACAAACCACATCCAAGCTACAGCACCACACTTGATCTTTATCCTCTTCATGTTACCTTTCTTGGGATTTGCTCACTGACAATGAATCCCAAGGTGTTGGGCCTGCTTAGAGTGTTTTCTTGTGCATATATTGTATGTGGTTATTTTTGGAATTCAGATCTCCACTCAAATTTGTTCTCTCCAGATAGGCTTTCTTCAACCAGCCACACTAAAACAACTTATAAATCTGTTTCACTTTCTTCATACTATTTTTTCCCCCACATCACTTATTTTTATCTGATACTGTCTTATTTTGTGTCACCATCAGAATTCCTCTCTGGAAGTTTATGTCTATGAAAGCAAGGACTTTGTCAGTATTCTCAATAGCTTTCAAAACAGAACTTGACATTTGAAAGTCACTTAAAACATATGAATGATGAAAAATAACAGGCTTCTTGAAAGAGAATATTTGGTGATTTTGAAGAAACAGTAAGATCTTACAAATTAGGGTTCCCCACTCTAGGAAAGTAGCAGTTTCTTCTGCAAGTAAGAATTCACTATCATATATGTTATTTTTTCTACTAAGACTATTCATAAAATCCCATAAACTTACCAGCTAAAACAACACAAGTGCTAGGCATGGTGGTTCATGCCTGTAATCCCAGGGTTCCAGATCTTGAGGCAGGAAGATCTCTGTGAGTTGAAGGCCAGTCTGGGCTACATAGTGAGTTCAAGATCAGCCTGAACTACATACTAAGATCCCATCACAAAAAAAAAAAAAAAAAAAAAAAAAAAAAAAAAAAAAAAAAAAAAAAAAAAAAAAAAAAAAAAAAAAAAAAAAAAAAAAAAAAAAAGGGCTGAGGATTTAGCTCAGTGGCATAAGTGCTTGTCTGGCAAGCACAAAGTTGTAAGTTCAATCCCCAGTGCCAAAAAACAAAAACAAAAATAAAACCCGAAAAATTAAAAATAAAAATAAGTTAAAAATTAAAAATCTAAGTCCCACAGGTCAGAAGTTAGAAATAAGTCTATGAGCTAAAATCAAGGTGTCAACAAAGATGTGTTTGTTCTAAAATCTTTTTTTTTTTTTTTTTTGTACCAGGAATCAAACTCACAACCTTGTGCCTGCCAGGCAAGTGCTTACGCTACTGAGTTAAATCCCTGGCCCTAATTTTTGAGACAGTGTCTCACTATGCAGTTCAGGCTGGCCTTGAACTCACTTTGTTGCCCAGGCTGTTCTCAAACTCACAATGATCCTCCTGCCTCAACCTCCTGAGTGCTGGGATTAAGGGCATGCACCACCACACCTGGCTGTTCTAAAATCTTTAAGGAAATCTGATTGCTGTCTTTTCCCCCTTTTAGAGGCTTCATTTATGCCTTGGTTCATTTTTTCTCCTCCTTTTCTAAGCCAACAGGGCAACATTTTCCAATGTGTCTGACTGAACCATTGGCCTCCCTCTTATAAGGTCCTTTCTGATGAGCTTGAGCTCATTAAAAAAAAAAAAAAGAAAGAAAGAAAGAAAGAAACAGGAAAATCTCACCATTTCAACATCCTTAATTTCCTGACATTTACAAAGCCCCCTTTGCATTGGAAAATAACATATTTGCATGTTTTAGAGATGAAGTATTGACTATCTTGGGGATTAGAGGGTGGGGAGGGTATTATTTTGCTTACCATAGCATACTATTCAGTTGTGTTTGCAGTCTCAATCAATTTTCTCAGAATTATATTCTTGAGTATTCATCAATAAAAACAAAAATCCCGTATTTATGCAAAAACCTGTACATGATTGTGCATAGCAGCTTTGTTCATTACAGTGCTATGCAAGTTCTATGCATTATTGCTCACTATTGTTCATTATGTTCATTCTAAACCGAAAACAACACAAATGCCTTTTAATAGATGAGAAAAGAAAAAGAAGAAGTAGAAGGCGAAGAATGGGAGGGAGAGAGGAAGGGAGGAAGGAGAAAACTATTGATAGATGCAACAAGTTTGATGGAATTTAAGATAGTTAGGTAAACTATTCTAAGTAAAAAGAAAGAGGTTTTCAAAAAAGTTACCTACTATATAACATTCTTGCAATAAAATGATGGGGTGGAGAAAATATTAGTGTTATCGGATTAGAGATGGAGATAAGTAACTATAAGGATAAGTAACTACTAAGAAGCAGCATGAAGGAGCCTTGTGCTGAATGAACAGTTCCGCATCTTGAATGAAGTGGTAGTTACAGAAGCTCCATATATGGGATATTTGCATATTAATACACTCACAAATGCATATACAAATAATAACATCTGAGTAAGCTCTGTAGATTGTGCTCAGGTCATTTTCTTGGTATTGCAATTGTACTATAATTATATAAGATGTCAACATTAAGAGAGGTACTGTGTAATTTGCATGGTTCTTCCCCACATGTTTCTTTGCAATTATCTGTGAATGTAGACTTATTGCAAAATACAAAAGTTTAGAAAGCAAGCAAGTGAGATGCAGCGTCCTTCTTGAGGAGGAAATAGATTTGTCGGTAAATTTTGCACCATGTATTTTCTTTAATCCTCAACCAAACTTCTGGAGGAGATTGTCCTAGAGTGGATTCCCAACTCAGAAAATAAAATTTTCTCTCCAGGAGTTCAAAATTAGGACAAAAATTCTAGTCTGGTCTGACAGTTTCACAGTGGACAATGGTATCAATGCAATCTGTTGGGAAACAAAAAAGACTATAAAAAAACAAAGAAACCCACAGGGTCTCATGCAGCCAGGCTGGCCTTAAATTCACAGTGAGACTCTTGCCTCAGCCTCTTGAGTCCTGGGATCATAGGCATAGGTCACTACGCCTGGTTTAAAAGACTTTTCAATAAATGGCATAAGAACTAGTAAACATCAACATGAAAAGAAAGAACCTCAGTTACACCAGAACATGCATAAAAATGGAGGCCGTGGTTTGAATAGGGTTTGAATGTCCCCATGGGTTCATGGAGGGAGGTTGCTTCCCAGGGTGTCAGTATTGGGAAATGGTAAAATCTTGGGAGGTGGAGCCTAATTAGAGGTCCCTGGGCATTGTTGGGAGCTGTTGGAACTGGAAATTGAACACACGTGCAGGGCTGCTGCATGACTGGGACAAGATAAGATCACAGCTGAGGACACCTGGCTCCAACTCCAATTAACTACATAAAGACTGTAGCTGCAGGCAGTGAAATGCAACATGGAGATCTTCTCCTAAGATAGTTCTCCTAAATTAACATAATTTGTTACTTAGAAAAGTCCTTGAACTACCCCCAAGGTTTGTTCAGTTTCCTGCATTTTCCACTCTAACCCCCTCCTTGTACGAAAACTAAACAAATACAGGCTGCTCAGAGACATCCTCTGTCTTAGCCACCAGAGTCCCTGAACTCTGCAGAGGGTTTTGATCCTCCTGGAGCCTTAAAATCATAGCACTTATCCCATTTATTTTAACCTTTGCTGTGTACTCGTTTGGGAGATTGGGGATCTAGGCCAGGTCCCTGATAGGTCATGGAGGGTATTGTTCCAGAAGGGACTGGGGTAGTTCTCATAAGACACTTTGGTGGTTCTCCAGAGAGGGTTGTCCTAAAAGCCTGAGACTGGACCTATTCATCACTCTCTGGCTTCTTGTTTTAAGACGTGATCCTTCCTCCATCACAGTCTTTGCCATCTGCTGTGGGGAGTTCACCAAAGTCTTTAACATATTGTTTGGGTTTCTAGCCTCCAAAACTATAAGCTAAATAAACTTCTTTTCTTTATAACATTAGTCAGTCTCAGATATTTCACTGTAATGGTGAAAAACAGATTAAAACAATGGACTTCATAAAATTAACAAAGCTGCTCATCAAAAAGAGAAAGAAAATGAATAGACAAGCTCCAACTATGAAAATAGTAATAATTCATACACCTAACAAAAGACTTGCATGTACAATATATAAATAACTCTTCTGTCTCTATAGCAAAAAGACAAAAAGATTTAAGTGAGAGCTTTATGAAAGAAAATATATGAACAACCAATGAGTACATAAAAATGTATTCAAAGCCGGGTGTGGTGGCGCACGCCTTTAATCCCAGCACTCGGGAGGCTGAGGTACTGGAGCATTGCGGGTTCGAGGCTGGCTTGGGCTACAACGCGAGCGCAAGGCCGGCCTGAGCTACATAGTGCGACCCTGCCTCAAAAAACCAGGGCTGGGAGTTTGGCTCAGTGGCTTAAGCGCCTGTTTGGCAGGCGTGAGGTTGTGAGTTCAATCCCCGGTAGCATTAAAAAAAAAAAAAATGTATTCAACATCATTACTCATTAGGGAGCTATAAATTAAAACTGTAATGAGATGGTAATCTATGCTCACTAGAATCACTAAATTTAAAAGACGAACCATGATAGTTAATTTTATGTAAACATTTGAATAGGTGACAGTACCTATCTGTTTGACCAACTCCCAGTCCAGATGTTCCAATGAAGGTAGTCTTTTTTTTTTTTTTTTTTTTTTTTTTTAGATAGGGCTGGATTCTATGTAAACCCCTACTTTGCATTACTCCAGGTTGTATAAAAACAACAGCTTCAAGATTGTGCCTTGTTGCGAATGCCTGCATTTTATAAAGCAGTAGTTTGCTCCATTCTGATGCAAGTGCTAAGACAGGATGACTCAGTAACTTGTCTGTGCAAATAGATCATCACTAGATGTTGGACACACAAAACAGCAAAAAGAACTACCCCCCAGCTGCATAGCACGATCATAAGGGACCAATGGATAAATTAATTGTGCTCATGAGAAATTACTACCTATAAACTTATGAAACTAAATCAGGAGCATATGGGCTCATGACATACTATAAAAATCAAATTGGAGAAAACCAGGCTGTGAGCTTATAAAACACACAGACAAAGAAATAATGCAAATCCTTCATTTGGATCATATAAAAGAATGGGTAGCTGAACATTGAAGTACACAGTTGCAATCCTAGAATTCTGGGAGTCTGAGACAAGAGGGTCACAAGAGACTGTATCTCAAAATTAAAAAAATAAAAACAAAGGTTGAGGGATGTAGCTCAGTGCAAAGATCCCAGGTTCGAACTCCTGTACTTCTTGGAAAAGGAGGCAACCCCAAAGCAGGTAGGATGACTCCCACATCAAGCTGGCACATTATTGGCACACCTTGTGAATGCAGCATGAGGTCAGCAGATGACAAACTCTGTGTCTGTGACCAGGCTTCAGCTCAGTTTGATCTCCTGACTCCATTAGGCCTTCTGGCCTTTTGGATTTGAGCCCTGAACAAATACTGCCTATCAATGAACTTCTGCGGTAAAATTTTTACATCTCTATAAGCTCCCTACCTTTACTTTCAGATCTTTTTTGGGTCCTGTGGCCTTTGCTGACCCATTCTTAGCAGTTCTGCAACCTGTATTCATTGGGTAACACTCAAGTATGACATGGACCTGAGTGCTACAGATATTAGTAACTAAGACTGGAATGAAATAAAATTTAATTGTCCTGTTCCTGATTATCTGATAAAATCTGGAATATTCAGAAAATTAATATTGATGAAATTGACAGTTATTTTACTGCTGTTCAATAAACTCTGAAAGAAAGACTGCAGAAAGACACAATTATGTCTTGTCTATGTTAATGACATAGCTTGGTTTGACACATTTAACTCAATAAACTTTCATTGGAGCATATTCCTCTCCATAATATCGTGAGCATCATCCAGTCTGCTGACGGCCCTAAAAATAAAGACCAGGTTTCCTCTAAAGAGAAGGAATTCTCTTGAGTGCAAATTAGAAACCCTGCCTATTTCCAAACTGCTGCCCTGGCTCAGCTTTTTACTTGTCAGGCTGGAGCAGCAATTCAAAATCTCTACATGTGGAGCTACAGCCCAACAATTATATTTTGATAAATTAATATTATAGACTTATGAGACTTAGAGCTACATTTTTTCCTATAGTTTTCAACAACGCTAAAATTTTTAAATAAAAAATCCCTTAAAATCCTAATTGCTACCCAACCCATCCCCAAATTTAAATATACTGTTAAGACCTCAGACTTTTGCAGAATTAGCCACAGTTGACAATAACAGAAAGAGAAGTAGTTTAAGATAAATAGCAAAAAGTTTGAAAAATCATTGTTTTGTAAACCAAACAAAAGCACCACTTCGGAGGACTTTCAATAAGCACAATGAACATTCAAAAGTGATTCTACACTGGGCATAGTGGTGCAGGCCTTTAACCCCAGCACTCAGGAGGCTGAGGCAAGAGGATGGTTGTGAGTTTGAGACCAGCCTGGGCTACAAAGTGAGTTCAAGTCCAGCCTGAACTGCATAGTGAGACCCTGTCTCAAAAAATAAGGCCAGGGATTTAACTCAGTGGCATAAGTGCCTGCCTAGCAGATGTGAGGTTGTGAGTTTGATCCCCAGTACCAAAAACAAACAAACAAACAAACAAAACCCAAAAGTGATTCTATTGCTCTCATTATAATAATTAATGTAGATACCTTAAATTGAGTGGAACTTATTTCAGCATTCCATGTATACTTGCTTAGGAAAAAAAAATGACCAAACTGATACGAGCTGAACCTCTTGGAAACAACTTAAAAGATCATTATATAATAAGGACACAAGAACAATCATCTTCAGTTTACGTCCCAATCAATTTCTTTCCTAGATTACTCATCACAGAAACCAAACGGAAGCAGCTCAGCTTGAGAGCGCTGCCGCACCTCAGCCTCTCCTGTGTCAGCTCCTCTGCCTCTGGGTCTTTGGGCCTGTGGACTCTGTCCTTTCATGTTCCTTATTGTTCCCACCAGGTAATGTGGTTGCATGATAGCGTGACTTTTCCCTGGCTATGACCCAAAATCTGTTCATGATGACAGCATTCACAAAACACAGGGTGGGGTATACCTTGCTGAAGGAGTGTTCCTCACTTCCACAGGACTCTGAAAGAAGCAAGGAGAAAAGGCCAATGGATAAACAGTCTTGAGGCAGAAAAAAGTGGAAGATGATACATACAACAAGAATGTGTTGCTTTCACCCACACCCTGAAACCTATCCTTTGTAATGTGATTTTTCTGTAACATTATCATGGTATATTCTACTTAGACTTGACTTATCACAGTTAAGTGATATTTTAAGTATGGGGTTATTTGAAATGCTCTTTAAATTGGAAGAATTTGACTTACAATTCAGTTATATTTTAAGTATTGCCTTATTTGAAATGTGCTCTAAATTGAAAGCTGGAAGAAGCCCCCTTTATTGTAAGAAAGAGCCTGCAAATGTTATGAACAGTATAATGATACTAAAGTTCCAAATTGGGGGAGTTTATCACCAAACAGATTGGTAGGCTGTTTCTTTTACCATTGTAATTCTCTTCATTTATATAAAAGGTGATACGTATCTTACATATCCTTAATAAAAAGAATTTACATAGATAGGTTAATTTAATGCAAGACTTGCATTTTATATTCAGTAGTCTGTAATGTTTCTCACAATAGCCAGAGATATGTTTAATAATTAAATACCACATAGATAATAGCAAATAGGAACGTAGATCTTTTTCAAATGGGGAAGGAATCAAGATATGATGGAAAGAGAGGGACGGGATAGAAGGCAGATGAAAAAGGAATTAGGATATGTTATGTATGTACACCAACTCCATACACAGAAATGTGCTGCAAACACGTACTAATAAAAATGTGAAAGAAAAAAAGTATAAAAGTTTTGGATGTCTAGTCTAATTCAACTCTTACAAATTAAGAACACTACTTTTCACATTCTTGATGATAATACTATGGCAATGGACTGGCCAGATGACAGTTTTGGGGTTAGGCAAATAAGGTTTGAGATCTGATTCTACAACTTTCTAACAGAATAGTTAATAAGAACCCTGCATTCCTCTATGGTAATAGAACAGTGATGCCTATTGTATTACTAGCTCAGGATTGTCATACAATTTAAAGTAGCTGCTTTTATTTACTCCATTTCAAACTGTAACTCAAGGTGAATGACATTTCTACTCCATTTCTCCAATAATATAATAAATAACAGGGATAATGATATTGCATTGAGAAAAGAAATCTGAGAAAGCACAAGTAACTTGGTACTTTAACAGTGGCTTTCTGAAACATTAGGAACTAGGCATTGCTCTAGATTTCACTTCCATTTTGCTGTAAGGAGTTTCGAGGAAGGCTATAGAATTCTTTTATCCTACCTGACTCCTAAACTAACTTAATATTTACATATTCCATGGTAACTTAATAGAGTTCTTTGGCCAGACTTGGAGGCGCACACCTATAATCTGAGCTCTCTGGAAGCTTAGGAAGGAGGAGCGCTGTAAGTGTGGGGCCAGCCTGGGCTACACAGTGAGTTCAAGATCAGTCTGTACTACACAGTAAGGCCCTGTCTCAAAATATCTATATCTATTTCTATCTATCTATCTATCTATCTATCTATCTACCTATCTATCTATCTATGACATATATATATATATAATATACATATAAATGCATATACATAATATATATGTGAAACATGTATAGAAAATACATATATATGTATATATATATATGAACCATTACTTAGAATGTTTCTTAAATTGATAGTTGTGGTAGATAAAATGCACTTCTACTCAAAGTTGCCCAGTCCTAGTCCCTGAAGTATGTTATAGGTTATATAACAAAAAACAAAACAAACAAAAAAACCTGCAGTAAAGTTGCTGATCATCTTGACTTCAAATAGATTTGGGATTATCAAGGGGATCCAGTATAGTAGTAAGAATTTTTGAACGTGGAAGAGGGAGGCAAACCATTTAATGTCATAATGTGGGAAAGGTTTGTCCAGCCGGTGATGGGTTTGCAAAGGACAATAGACCAAGCACCTGGGAATTTGGTCTTTAGTAGCTAGAAAGGACAAGGAAACTGTTTCTCTTTAGAACCTTCAGAAAGAAATGCATGTCTCCCACCTTGATTTTAGTTCAATGAGATCTATTTTGAGCTCCTAAAATACATAACTATATAATACTTTGTATTATTACTATATTTTGAGACAGGATCTCACTATGTGCTTCAGTCTGGCCTGAAACTTGATATGATCCTCCTGCCTCAGCTCTCAAATTATGGATGAGTGCCACCATACCCAGTCATAATTTCTATTATTTTACATTATTTGGTTGTTTTGAGGCAAGATCTTATTATGTAGACCAGGCTGGTTTAGAACTCACTGTGATCTTCCTGCCCCAGTTTCCCAAGTGCTGGGATTACAGGCATGTACCATTATGTCCATAAATTTGTATTATTATTATTATTTTATTTTATTTTTGGTATCTGGGATTGAACTCACAGCCTCGTGCCTGCCAGGCAGGCACTTATGCCACTGAGCTAAATCCCCGGCCAATTTATATTATTTTAAATCACTGAGTTTGAAGTAATCCTTTATAGTAACAATAGGGAACTAGTACTTGGTTATCGAGGACACTCAAAGAATACATTGCAAATTGTAATATCACCTTTAAGGAACTGAACATATAAATTACTCAATTCAGATATATAAAATAAATCTTACTATGTATTTGGAGCTCAGTCTTCTACTACATGCTACTGTTATGGTAACTTGAACCCATTTTGGGCATACCATGTAGGCTGGCAGAGTGTGGACTTCTTGCTTCAAAGCTCTTAATACTTACACATATTTGTTTTATTAATTACTCAGTTTACATCTTATTTACTGATTTAAACTCTTATAAATCATCATTTAGGTTTTTTCAGATATTTTCTTTATTAAATATATTCTCTGCAAATTCTGGGTATGTAGCGGATTAATAATCTTACTAAACAAATGCATATTCTCTACATCTCTATTGGGATCAACTCTGGCCTATATAAATGAAAATTAGGGGGAGATTTTAAAGAAGGATATATAATATTCTGCTTAGAATTAAAATTAGAAAAGAATGCTTCCATTGTCTACTTGCAAAATAAGTACAACATCAAACTTCTCCCCAGTATATCAGCTTAGGATGAAAAAAAATTGGTTAGACATCTCATGACCAATATATAGCAAGTTTATTGAAAGGTTTCTGCCTGAGTATAAATTACTGAACATTATGATGGTGGTCTAACACGGCCGAAGGCTAAAACAAGGAACAACAGCTCATCTGCAGAGAACTGTAGAAGTAGTAAAGGTAAATTGTCACAGAAAGAACTTGCAACTGAGAAGTAAGTAACTAAGAGATACAATTTTTCCATAAATTTACTTTTTCAACTTTTAAATGAAAAAGGCTTAGGTTTTAAAAAATAATCAGAGGAAGGATTAATCAAAATAATCTTTTGGGTTTTTTTAATCTTTAGTTTCAACCATTCTGTCTTGACATGTTTTCACTATAAAATTCAGAGTACTGGTACTATGGAGTGAATGTTTATGTTTTCCTAAAATTCATAGTTCAGAGCTCTAACTACCAATGTGGCTAAACTTGGAGATGGGGCATCTGAAGAAGTAGAAGGTTAAATGGGGTCACACGGGAGTGATCATAATCATACAGGGCTAGTGTCTTTATAAGAAGGGACACCAGAGAGCCTTCTGCTCCTCTCCCAGAACATCCACAAAGAGAAAGCCGATTTCCACAACCCATGAAAGAGAGACTTCATCAGAAACTGAGTTTGCTGGCACCTTGATCTTGGATTTCTCAGTCTCCAGAACCACATGAAATAAATTTTTGTTGTTTATACCCCCTAGTCTATGGTATTTTGTTATGACACTGCAGATGACTAACTCAGTTGAAATAGTTATTTCCTAAAGTTCTGGTATCATTTCTGTTTCCATAATGTCACAAATCTATAATTAGTCCAACACAGGTGGGAAGGAGCCATGCTAAGAAACAACCATAGACCGGCATCCTTGGCTTTCTTTGTAAAGTGATTTCTTGGTGTATCTCATGTTAGGCTTCCTGTAATTGCAGGACTTTACTATATCTTATGCACTTTAGCAATGAGAAAGAGATATGTACTTTGATGGCATAAGGATGATCACTTAAGAGAGTAAGTAGTATCATTTTAAAAGGCTTTCAGCATAGTATTGCTATAACACATTGTTCTGAATACAGTAATGTGACTCACTAAGTCAGTGGCATTTGTGATCTAAAAAAGCAGAAATGTTCTTGTGCCAGTAGTCAAGGCAGATTAGGATATGCTAATGCCCTAAATTAAGCTAAATATGACAGCTTGGAAAAAGGTTAATTTCACAGAAAATATAGCAATATAGTAAGTTCAAATTTTTTTTTGAGTTCTTTTTTCCCCCTGAGATTCTGGTAAGCATCTTATAATTATTATTTTTTTCTTTTTTCACTATAGAATGATACATCTAAAACAAGTAATTTTTTTCCTTTTTTTTTTTTTTTTTTTTGGTACTGGGGATCAAACTCATGACATTGCACTTGCCAGGCAAGTGCTTGTGCTGCTGAACTAAATCCCCAGCCAACAAATGATGTTTTAAGTTGTGAAACTACTTAAAACATATCTTTCAACTTTGCCAACTTTTGTCATAAAATGACTCTGGTAATTAATATATTTCATTAATATATTTTCACACCTCTTTGCTTTTTAAAATTGTAAGTAGAAAATCTCTTAAAATTTTTCAGCCCAATAAGAAAAATTGTCCAGCTTCCTGACAGTAACAGTAAGTCTGAAGTAAACCCTAGAGATTCACTATATCACTCAAAATAAAACATTTTGTTTACCATTACTGTTGTAGGACAAGATGCTAATAATTTTATAATGCCTATTTTCTTTCATAAATATAAAAAGTAAAATTTCCACACTGCCAAATACACAATCAGACTCACAAATAGGTACATATCATATCAAATGTTTGTAATTTAGTCTGGCATGGTGGTGCATGCTTGTAAACCTAGTGTTCAGGAGGCTGAAGTAGGAATATCATGAGTTAAGATTCTGTCTCAAAAAAAAAGTTCTTGATTTGAGTTAAAACTGTGCACAAAAACAAGTTTAAAACAAAGTAAAAGAGGACCCACAACTCTTACTGTATAATGGCAAAGAACATGCTCTAAGTTTTTGGAGAAATTAACAAAATACTAACTGTGCCACATACACAATTTAACTCATAAATTTTAATTACAATTTAATTTTATTACAAAACTCAGTTTAGATTTCATCTTGTTCTGTTATAAAATTTCATTATACATTATGTAATATATGTACATATATTTATACATGTTTCTAATGTCTGTATGAATTGATTTAAACTCAATATTTGAGACAAAAAAATTTCAAGTGTTTTTCCTAGTCATTCACCAATCAACACAACACTTCTGAGATCAGATTCCCCAGAAGACATTGAATGTCCTCTAAATTTAATTCAATTCTGACCATGTCTACCTGGGATGTGGTCAGATCCTACAAGACTACCCACTACCCTCGCATCAGGTGCGCAACACAAAGCCCAGGTGCTTTTATCCGACTGCTATAAGTCTGTTCCCATAACCACCCTTTGAGTTTAATTAATTTACTAAAACAGTTCACAGAACTCAGGAAAATACTTTAATTATGCTTACCCATTTATTACAGAGAACTTTTTTTTTGACTCGGAATATATTGAAAATTTAGAGGAATAGGATAAAAATTGACTAAGATCAAATTTTCCTCAAAGGCAATAACTTTAGCTCTGATAGACACATTCAGATCTCTGCTCTATCTCTGTCTCTGTCTCTCTGTCTGTCTCTTATTCTACCATATTTACAAGTATTTAGTCTTTGGTTGAAGGTAAATGATATCTACATTGCTGCATTCTTTATTTTTGCTGTATTCTTCTTTCCCTTCCTAACCAGGAAACAGAAACAATTTTCTTGTTGACCTGGAAACATAGTTAGAAACACTGTGCACCCTGTTGTACTACTGCTCCTTAGTTTTAAACTTTCAAGGTGCATACCTTGCTAAATGACCCCAGGTGTCCATGCTCTTTGAGTTCTCAGGTGTTTCCTTTTCTTTTTTCTTAAACATACTTGTTGCATTGTCATATTGTTTAGGTATTTCTCACTAGTAAATGAGCTTTATTCTAAGTACTGTCATCTGTTTCCTTCCTAAATTGCTGAGTCTAGAAAATAGATAATGAAGCAAGTTAAAATTTTATCTAAAATAGAAATATGTAACATATGACAAAGGTTCAATATAGATTTTATCTTTCTAGAGCTATTTTTATGCCTTTTTAAAAAAATTCCATGCTATATTAAATAAGTTAACATCAATTAAGTGAAGGTAATTTCACTTTTAAATACACACAAATGTCTTGCTTGAATTCATTATAACCCATTATCTAATTAGTTTAAGTGTTGTGTGGCTTGCAAAACATTTACTGGTAATTTCTGAGTGATTTCTTTTTTTCTGTTTGTTTGTTTTTTGATATATCTGAGACAAGTTCTTACTATATAATCTAGGTGGCCTGAGGCTCGTAGTCCTCTACCTCACCCTCTTGAGGCCTGGGATTATAGGTTTGTGACACCACAGCCAACTAAGAATTTATTTCTGTTATTAAGTGATACCATCTGATTAAAAGTAGTTAGAGCAGCATTTAGCATTCACATTTACTTACACCTGTCTGAATACAATTAAAGGAGCTAGTGCCTAACTCTATGAGCAGTTCATGTCTGCAGGAATTTTTTATTCTTGTCTTCTTATTGTTTTGATGTATGTATTTGAAATATGGTTAGGGAAATTTCCACTGCAGAGAAAGTGGTTACTGTTCTTCAGATATAACAATCATAGCTATAGGAAATCCGTGTTTCCTCACCATGGTAGCTAGAATATTCTGTTGGTAGCAAGCAGGAACGTGGGCATCTATTACTGCAGCAACAGCAGCTGTATTGGCACTGTGACCCCAGCACTGTCTTGAAGTAGCAACTCTGGACCTCCACTACCATCAGCCCATTGTTGCAGTGTGTCTAGTAGGATTCTGGAAGATGGGGAATTAAAGAGTATGGTGCCAGTATTCAACGAGGGCCTTCTCTCATCATAACATGGTTGAGGAAATCACACAGTGAGACAGAGCAACCATGCCCAGCATGTGTGATATTTTTTTTTCTCTATTTCTTTTTTTTTCGGCACCGGGGATTGAACTCATAGCCTCACACCTGCCAGACAGGTACTTAAGCCGCTGAGCCAAACTCCCGGCCCTGGTTTTTTGAGGCAGGGTCGCACTATATAGCTCAGGCCGGTCTTGTGCTCACGTGGTCGCCCAGGCCGGCATCGAACTCACAACGCTCCACCTACCTCAGCCTCCTGAGTGCTGGGATTAAAGGCGTGAGCCACCATGCCCGGCTTTTTTTGTCTATTTCATAATAGCCATCCTAACTAGAGTGAGAAAATACCTCACTGAAGGTTTAATTTTCATTTGCACCTCTCTGATGGCTAGTGATGTTGAGCATTTTTTCAAGTACTTTTTGGACATTCGTAGATCCTCTTTTGAGAATTATGTATTCACATCATTTATTTTTAAATTGAATTATTTGGTTTTTTGAGATTGTGTGTTTGAGTTACTTAAATATTCTGAACAACAATCCTGGTCAATGAATATTTTGCAAATATTTTCTGCCATTTGGTATAGGATCTCACTTGATTGCCTATTCAATTTCCTCTACAGATTTTCAGTTTGATATAATCTCATTTGTCAAAATTTGATTTTGTTGTCTGTGCTTTTGGGGTCATATCCAAAATACTTTTGCCCAGACAAATTTCCTCTATAGTTTCATGGTTTCAGGTCTTAAAATTTGTAAACCATTTGGAGTTTTTTATATATGACGAGAGAGAGGCCTAATTTTTTTCTTCTGCGTATGGATTGCTAGTATTCCCTAGCATCCATTCTCTAACAGACATTCTCTAACAGACATTCTGAATATATGTAGACTTATTTCCAGTTCTCTACTCTGTTCTACAGGTCTGTGTTTTGTTTTGCTTTGTTTTTTTGCAGCACCGGGGATCAAACTCACAGCCTCGTGCTTGCCACACAGGCAATTAAGCCACTGAGCCAAACTCCCGGCCCTAGTTTTTTGAGGCAGGCTCGCACTATGTAGCTCAGGCCAGCCTTGTGCTTGCATTGTAGCCCAAGCCGGCCTCGAACTCACAACGCTCTTCCTACCTCAGCCTCCCAAGTGCTGGGATTAAAATAAGAAAACACAAAGCGTGCGCCATCATGCCAGGCTTTGTGTTTTCTTATTTTTTTGTCTGTGTTTGTGCTTAGGATTGGACCGAGGGCCTTCACATTGAGCTATATGCCCAGCCCTGCTTTATTTATTTATTTTTAATTTTGAGACTGGGTCTCATTTAGTATTGAAATTGCCCACAATGGGCTTGAACTTGTGATCCTCTTGCCCCAGCCTCTCCACGAGCTGCGATTCCAGGCATGAACTACCATCTCCAGCTGGTCCATATGTTTTCTTGTGCCAGTACTGTGCTGTTTCAGTTATTATCACTTTGTTGTGTTTTGATGTGAGCTATTGAAACGCTTCCAGTTTTGTTCTATTTTACTTGAGATTGCTTTGGCTATTCAGGGTCTTGTGTTCCACATGAATTTTGTAGGGTCGAACCACCAGCTGGCATATAACTCCTTTAGTGGGAGGATCTTGACTGGCGGCATGGGCATGTTGCACCTGGCTGTAGGAGTGAAATGCCTATCTCTTTCTGTGGGTTGTGTGAAAGCAGAGCCATCCCAGTGGCCCCATGTGACTACACTGCGGAATGGCTGGTAGTGGGGTATCTGCCTTTGTCAGAGGACACAGAGGCTCAGCCATACCAGTGATCCCAGACTGGGTAACTGTCATCCACTAAGCACTGCACAAGTGATTATGCAGCACCAACCAGCTAAAGGAAATCTACCCACATGCTTCCCAGTGGACAGGGCTGAGTTTCTGCTTCTCAAGACCTCCTGAGCTGAGCTTCTGAAGCATGGCTGCTTAACTGCTTCTTAGAGACAATGGAGGGTGGATGAAACTGTCTAGTTGCTTCCTAGAAATGTAAGTAGGAAAGGCTGCTTGCCTGCTTTCCAGGATTGTGAGTAGATGGCTGAAGGTCCTTATCTGCTTCCCTGAGGTAAGCTACTCGAAAGAGCTGCCTGGCTATGTTCTGGGGCTGAGGCTGGGAAGACAGGGTCATGTGGCTGTGTCCTATGAGCCTCAGTGGGCTGATCTGCTGAGCTGGTTGCCTGGCTGCTTCTTAGCAGGAGGGTGGGCAGGTCTACCCAACTATTTTCTGGGTATTTCTACAGGTTGAGCCACTCTGCTGCTTCCCAGGCCACGGAGGATGGGTGCGACTCCTGGCTGGTTCACAAAGCTGAGTTGGCAGAGCTGCAGGAAGTAGCAGCCCAGCTGCTCCACAGGACCCTAAGTGGGCAGGGTCTCGAGATCACATCCTGTAACAGGAGCCTGAGTAAAGGACACAAGTGGGCTATGCTCCTTTCCTGGATCAATACAGTGCTGTGGTAACCTGGCTGCTACCCTAACTGGGCTCAAAGCCTGCAAGGAATTCTCCAACAATAAATTCCTCAAGTGCCCATGGTGACAGCAGGACAGCTCTTGGGACTTCTGCTTATCTTCACCCACTGAGTGAAGTCTCTTTTGAGTTAAGATTGGTTTCAAGAGATGGGATGGTAGATGTTGTGCTTAGTTCCCTTTTTATAAGCTATCGTGTATCTCTAAGCTCTACAACATATCTGCCTCATCCCCGTTGCACTTTGGTTCTCTGCCTGAAACATTTCAGTGGAGCAGCCACTGTGTTTTCTTTGATACGGTCATTTGCGGGAGCAAAGCAAATCAGGCACCTCTAGTCACCCATCTCGTAGATGATACTCCTACAAAAGCTGTTTTAAAGGATACCAGTGAATAACTAGATGAAGAGACACATAGGACAAGGTCTGTAACAGTCTTGATAGTGAAACTTTCATCCCTGTGGAGCTGGGGCATGTGACACTCAAGGCATGTAGGTGCATTCTTTTCCACCAATCTAGAAGCTCTACAAATCCTATCCTTTTGCGTTTTATGGAGGCTTCAGTATTGATAACTAAGAGTAGGGCTGAAAGTCCCAATGCTCTAATTATACCTTAGACTTTCCAGTGACTGGCGTCTATCAGGAAGCCACTGCCTAGGAGCCCCAAGACACCAGTCATCTCGTTAGCATTCTCATGATCACAGAAAAGATGCTTTTATTGCTCCAGAGAGTTCCCAGGCTTTTAGAAGCTGTATGCCAGGAACTAGTGGTAAAAATCAGCTATATACTTACTGTATACATTCAATGAGCTCATAGAGATCAGTTGATGTTACTTCTAATAAAAAGAATCAATGAATTTTTTTTGAAATTAAATAACACAAATCTAAAAGGAATTAAAGAAGAACAAAAACAGAAATTTACCCTTATTCACTGACAGGAAGTTTTTCAGGGTGTTGTCTATTAAATGACTTAGAACAACCAAATTTTTGATGTCCCGGGGAACAGTTTGGTGAGGGAAAATTGTCCAGAGATAGTGCTTCTCACAACAATTTTGAGTGAAAATCATACCTGTAATATTAAATGCTTCTATAAAGCAATTATATCTAGAATTGTGTGAATATCAAAGTAGTATGAAGTTAAAAGATGAAATAAATTTCATGATTGAAGGGACTTATATACTAGCAGGATTATTTTTATTACTTTTACTGCATGTTATGAGCAGGAGGGGAAAACAGTCCTGGAGTCTCCACTAATTGCTGGCACTGATCACAAACAGACCACCTGTGGAGAACCAGCACCTAAGTTTGTTTTCATTATAACTGTTTTTTAAGGGGTAAGGGAGTGTGAATGGTTTAGGTAAAGGGTGGGTAGGAGTGAAAACATTTATAAAAGAACATAAGTAAAATGAGTTCTTAAGTAACTTCCTCTAAATAAATCTAACCAGTCTTGCCAGTGTTTTCTTGGCTTCTGACCAATCTTTATCAAACAAGGAAGTGGGTCAGCCAGACCTGGGGCAAACAAGACAATTGGTCAGTATGTAAATAATTGAAAGGCTTCTCCTGTAAATCAGTAGGGAATTTGTAAAATTTCTTGGACTTTAAAGGTTGCTTGTCATATCTCACAGGATTTCCTTACCTTTTCATTTTCTTTCATCTAGAATTCACTCTTCTAATTAGGAGTACATACAAATTAAGAAGTAGAAAAATTAAGAATTTTCCAATACTGCATAAAATGTGTGCCACACAGATCAAGTGAAACAGAGGCACAATACAGTTAGATGAACTCTACCATAATAACCTTTATTAAAAACATTATTCCTCAGCTGGGCATGGTGGCACACGCCTTTAATCCCAGCACTTAGGAGGCTGAGGTAGGAGGAGCGTTGTGAGCTTGAGACTGGCTTGGGCTACAACACGAGTGCAAGGCTGGCCTGAGCTACATAGTGCAACACTGCCTCAAAACACTAGGGCCGGGAGTCTGGCTCACTGGCTTAAATGCCTGCCTGGTAGGCATAAAGTTGTGAGTTCAATCCCTGGTGCAGAAAAAAGGACAAAAAAAAAAATTATTCCTCCTGGTTTAATCCTAAAAGCAAGTTCTAGTTACAGATGAACATGAGGATACGTTTCTTTGAATAAATTAGCAAATCCTAGAAAGGGGTGGTCTACTGATTCTGTAGTCCACTCTCTTTGACAATCCTTAATTAAACATTGAGGATTTTGATACAAAGCTCGCATCTTCCCAGAACTCTTATCTACCTTTGAGAAAACTCAATGGTTGTGTAGCTAACGCATTTGATGGTCTATGATTTTTAGTTCTATTCCATTTCGCCATTATCCATCACTTTCCAGGGTAATACTTAGAAACACTGAAAACTATATTAGAACACAAAATTTAACCCATAATCTTTCTACTGATTTCTATGTTACCAGTTCTGTATCTTATGCATTCATTACACTCAGACCTTTTGTAGGCCAAGTTCCTTGTTCTTCAATTTTATTTCAATTAATAACCTTTTTTGAGTTTTCATTCTTCCCTATCATATACACTTAACATCTAATGATAATTATTTTTAATATTTGGTATATAAGAGAATTAAAATGTTATTCTGAGTTAAATAGAAATTTTTCCTTTTTTTTTTGTCTAGTCAAAGCTATGAATTTTCTCTCTGCCTCAGCTTTTGTTGAGGTATAATTAACAAATAAAAATTGTATGTATTTATGATATGGAAAATGATGCTTTGATGTATTTACTCATTGTGATGACCACAATCAAGAATACGGTTAATGCTTAAATTAAAAAAATAAAGCAAAACTTGTTATAGTAAGAAACACATTGCTAAAAATGGTAGGATAAATATTTTCAAAATGAGGGAGAGTATTCTGAGTGCTTTGTGGGGAATTACTGACGATGTGTCTTTTACTGTAATGAATTTTTAAATTTAAACATTCACTGCATATTTTGATAACCCCAAAGACCGGTATGGTCATGCAACCCAGTAATCCCATAGGAGTCTGAGGCAGGAGGATCAGAAGTTTGTGGTCATCCTGGGCTACCTAGAGACCACATAGTGAGGCTTTCTCTCAAAACAAAAAACAAAACAAAACAAAACATAATTAGCATAACTGCCACTTCACATAGTCATATTTTCTGTTTGTTTGATGAGTACATTTAAGATCTACTGTCTCTGGGATTTCCCAATATATACCACAATACATTATTATTAGCTATGAATTATTTACCCCAATTGAAATTTTTATTTTGGATGTTTTATATGTTCTTAAGGAGTCCATCACTGGAAGGTCTACTATCTATTTTACTATCCTTAGAGTTTTGTGGTTCACAATTAGGCCTTAGAGCCGTTAGAAATTCACCTTTGTAAAAGTGGAGTAGGAGTGAAAACAGAGGCAACAGGGAGCACAAGGGGCCTCAGTTAGGCCAAGGAGATAAGACCTAAGAACCCCCTTCGTCTGTAACCACGAACTGCCCAACCAATGCTCAGTTCCCAGGCAGACTATAGGTCCACTCTTAGGAGGAGGTGACTTTGGGTTCTAGAGAGCACAAGGAGGAGGTAAAGGGTAGGGTCCTAAATAGGAGCAATTTCCCGTATTTCCCTGCCCTGTTTCCTGACCTCTGTGAACTTTATTGTAATCCCAAATGTTGAGTATGGTAATCCAAATTTTGCAGTCTATTTCTCTATCTTCCTCACAACACAAAAAGTTATGTTTATAATCCCATTGAGACATTACCGGAATCCCAGCACGTTAATTCCAATCTACCACCTCCAGCGCAACCCCCAGTGAGAGTAAAGACACCAAGACATATTCAAAGTTAAGGGCAGCCAAGGGGTCCTAAATCCAATGCCTATGAGGCTATATGGACAAAGGCCTTGATCCAAGGCCTTTCCTTTATTGTCCTGTGAAGAAGGGGGTGACTCAAGGATGAGTGACAGTTTAGGATGGTGGGAACTACATGACTAACTTGAGGTGGCTAGCCAGGTAGGGAGAAAAGTATCTTTGCAAAAGTAGGGAGAATGACATGGAGAAGGATCAATCTGCATAATTCAATTAAGATAACATTTGAATGGTTTTAGAAGGCTGTTGTTTCAGTATCTGATCTGTAAACTTTTTTATCCTGGAGAGACATAGCCTCTTGCTTTGAGGCTTATACCTGTGGGAGTCAATTTGAGTGACTCCCCTTGAATGCAGAACAATTGCTGCAACTTTGATTATATCGAGACTTATTTCGTTATACTGATATGTACAGAACTGACTATGGTATTTACTTCTCTCTTCAGTTGGCTCTATACATTGCAAATAAGGCTAACTGAGGTACTAGTATGTAGTCTCTAAAGCCATCTGCAGTTTCCTGCTTCCTTGCATATACCCAGCTGACATTCCTGGAGCTGGGTGACTCTACCATCCTGCTGCACTCATCTTTTACAGAGAGTGCTATTCAAGGAAACAGGAGACTGTCTGATAGCCTAGAGATTACATACCAGTGCCTCAGCTAGCCTTGTTTGCAATGCTTAGAGCCAACTGAAAAGAGAAGGAAATACCACGGTCAGCTCTGTACATATCAGTAAATGGAAATAAGCCTCGATATAATCAATGTTGCACAAATGTTCTGCATTCAAGGGGAGTTGCTCAAATTGTCTCCTACAAACTTCGCAGCATTGCTCTGCATGCTCTTTTACCATGATGCGTCTGCTTTGGAGCCAGCCAACCATGGATTGAATTTCCTGAAACCAAGAGTCAAATTAAGTCTCTCCTCCTTTGAATTGTGGGTGTTTCAGCAACAGAAAAACTGATTAATACAACAAAGTAATACCACAGATTCTCTCCCTCATGTTCTTCACATTTCAATAGCAAGAATCAGAAAATTAACGAATAGATGGTAATAAGTAAGTTTGGGTAGGTTATTTTATTTAAAGAGGACAGTGAAGTCTTCAATGATTTGGTGACATTTAAACAGAGACTTGAAAGAAGTGAGGGATTCATGCGGGTATCTAAAAGAAAGGCATACCAGAAACAAGTGAATATCAGAAGTTCAAGGGGTGGGAGTATTTGAGCAATGATCCCAGACTGGTTAGAATGGAGTCAGTTAGTAAAGGTGAGATCAGAGAGGAACCTATATGCTGAATCATCCAGGGCCTCAGAGGTCCTGGTGATTACTTTGAATTTATCCTAAGGTGGTGGAAATTCTCAAGAGACTTGGAACAGAGGTGTGAAAAGAATTGACTATATATTGTGAATCTATTTACCTTTTGATGCATTCAAGCTACAGCCTTTGGTATGTTTTCTGTCCTGTTTGTGCTGTTTTTGTAAAGCAAAAATATTAATGTTTGTTGATTTTTATGGCACAAGTTTGGAAAGAGTAGAAAAATAGTGTAAGTTTTCAGTCTAAAACCAGTCCATTCTCTTTCAATGCACAAACATGCCTAGGATAAAACATTGCTTTTTAAAATTAAACTTCGCAGCTGGGCGTGGTGGCGCATGCCTTTAATCCTAGCACTTGGGAGGCTGAGGCAGGAGGAGCGTTGTGACTTTGAGGCCGGCTTGGGCTACAATGTGAGTGCAAGGCCAGCCTGAGCTACACAGTGTGACCCTGCCTCAAAAAACCAGGACTGGGAGTTTGGCTCAGTGACTTAAGCTCCTGTCTGACAGGCGCAAGGTTGTGAGTTCAATCCCTGGTGCCGGAAAAAAAAAACAAAAAAACAAAAACATTAAACTTTGCTTATTGCTGACAGAAAGATTCTATGTATTTAAATATCTTTGACTTTATTTTGAGAGTTAACATTAATATACCTGATGTGATTATACAGAAAGTACATGCATTTTGCCTTTCTGCCCCTGTTCTTGGTTGTATTATAAAGCATTCCTCAGATGACTAATAATAAAGAATTAATTTTCTTCCCATTGTGGACTGGCTTCCCCATGAAGAAGGAAAGATGACTGGTGGTATTACATGATTACATACTTCCATCTCCAAAACTCAAATAAAAATTCCTCTTCTTTAGTTTCAATAAATATTCCAGAAAAAGAAAACTTCTGGTTTTCTACCTGGAATCATATATTCATCTTTGACTCAATCACTGAAGGAATGAATGAGTAACTGACAGGCCAGTTCCACACTGGGTGCCCAACCCAGCTTTTGGGGAAAAAGTACCATGACAGTCTAGCAGGAAGGAGAAGACAAGACAGACAAAATATTTCAGTATTTACTGTATGTGGCATGCAAGAACTTTGAAAATCTGAAAAACATCTATTTGAAGTCTTATCTTACTCCATCCCTTAATTCAAATTTTATAATCCAGAAGTACAATAGTTATAACCTATGGGCCAGGGATATAGCTCAGTGGCATAAGTGCCTGCCTGGTAAATGCTAGATCCTGAGTTTGATTCCTCACACACACACACACACACACACACACACACACAAAATCCTCATAGTATAACCCTTGAGGTTGGCAGATCTAGGTTTGTTTAAATTTGCTACTTATCAACCATATGACCTTGGATGATTTTTTAATCTAACCTTTAACTTCTTAGACCAAATAACACAAATAAAACAGTTGGTACAAGATGGCAGGTGCGAGATTTTAGCGGTGGATAAAAATAACTCTTTTCCTCCTTTCAACTTGTTTAATCAGAGAAATAATAGGGGAAATAAAATTATCTTTTAAATCTGTTAGATCACACCTTTGTGCCCCAAATCCTGCAGTGGTTTCCCATCTCACACAGAGTAAAAGCCAGTGTCATCATCTTGCCACACCCCAAGCCCCATCACCTTTCTTATTCATCTCTATGGCTTCCCTCTTGCTCATTTCAAACAGTCATCCTGGCCTCATTACCCTTTCTCAAACTTCCAGGAAATCTCCTGCCTCAAATCCTTTGTCTTTGCTTTTTCCATTGCCAAGAGCACTGTAGGCCGAGGTAGGCACGTGGCTTGCTCCCCACCCAGGGAAGGAAATAGGCAAAGCTTCGGTCCTCATTGGTCTGACAGACTAGTGAGGAGATGAGTATTACATGCATAAATAAGTTCAGTATATGATCATAAAGTGATATCAGTGCTATGATGGAAAATCTCTGTACCCCAAAGGAAACAGGGGTACTGAATTCTGAAAGGTAGACAGGGGAAGGGCCCTACAAGGAAGTGTCTCTTGAGATGAGTGTGATTATGCAAATAATACAGTCAGAAAGTATAGATCCTGTCCGAAAGGTATTATCTAACCTAGTAGAGATGGAGTAATAATGAACAGTCACCTGAGAGCCATGCAAAGTGGTCAGTGTCTGCACTGTTTGGAAACATCCTATTGCTGACAGATGAAAATTCAAAAGAAATTCAGAAATCCACTTAAAAAGGAGCTAGTTTAATAGGATCAGAGCACAATGAATAATGAGATGATTCAATGACAGTTAATCACTGGGGCTTCCTATAAGCCCTGTGTTTTAGAAAAAAATTGTTCTTGTAACCAAGAGGTGCCCCT